>KK116088.1:148906-186562 GCA_000611955.2 Stegodyphus mimosarum | reverse complement strand
ATTCCTGCTCATATGATCTACTTATGTGACACTGATTTCTGGATGTGTATTACTTTACAACTTTTTATGCATCGGAAACCCAAGTATTGAAACATTATGTGTATGCATGTGAAAATATTATTTCAGATATTCTCATATAACTAACTGTACTATATTCTCATGTTATTCAATTCTCATATAACTACGATAGAAATATGCTGTTCTCCGAAGAATATCCATAATTTCTTTTAGCATGTGATAAATACTTAAACAGGTATATTACAATGTCTGCAGAAATACAGAAGTTTGAGATAATTTTTATTTTTAGCTGTGCTCATTGGTTTAAAATACTGTGTTTTTTAAGCTACTATAACAGTTCAGTAAAACAGTTATTTCAATACATACTTTTAATATTTGTTTTGAAATGAAAATGAAATTTTTGAAAGAGTTCAAATCGTGTAATTCCATTTTAAACTAATGGGATATTCTTCGGAGAACGTGTAAAGTTTGAGCATTTTATACAATTCGTTTCCTTAAAGGAAAATTCGTTTTATTCTTCTGATTTCTCGTCTAAAAAAACTACTGAGAAATTTTCTTGGTATGATATGAGAATGATACGCAAATAATATCGTAAGAGCTTAAATCGCGTTTTGGCGTTGATAAAATAAAGTACTGGAAATGCATGAAATCAAATGACGCATTCTTTAGCCTAAGCAAAATACTTCCGTTTTACTGAAAGTGCTATCTAATAAAAAGGGTCCTAATGATATTTGATTACAAATATTTTACTGTTATGAAGATGCGCTTATTTCCAAATTACGAAACGTTTGGGATATAAAATTCTCAGCAGGTAAAGAGTAAATGTTAATGAAAGTTAGTAGAAGAAAAATGTAAATAGCATTTTATAAAATCATTGCAATCATTATACGAAGGCGGAAAAAATATAACTGTGATTTGTGTGATACAAAAATTTCGAAAAAGGAAATAAAAAATTTCCGATTCTTTGTCTGGATCAAGATTTGAAATGACACAATTAGATTCTCAGATAAAGATAAATAGACAACTTTAACTTTCATGGAGAACTTTCGGAGGGAAATAATTTGTTATTTACGACTACGGTTAATTGATTAAGACAAAGGAGGGTTATCTGTGCATGGGGAAGGATGTCTTCGTGGAGGACTTTTTATAGGAAACTGGCTCGTACTCACGTTACACATGAGTAGCAAGCCCGGGTATTCGTGCGCGGAAGTTACGTCACAGGAAAGGGGCTTGACTTCCGCCATATTGGACCCCGTGCCAACCGCAAAGGACGTTGCCATCCCGGAAGTGACGCGTTGGAATGACGTCATGCATAGTTTCGTTTTTATTGTGTGGCAACGATCCTGTGTTTTCAAAGTTTTGATTATTTGTGGCAATCACTTATTTTTTCAAAGTTTTATTTGTTGTGGCAACGAACTTATCTTTTTTTGGTTTGTGGTGTAACGTTTCCGAGCTTTTTGTCTTTTTAAATTTATTTAAAACTTAAGAACAAATTCATTCGTGGTTAAATAATGGATGAATAGCGTAAATCGTTACATAGCTATATCTTACAGAAGGGAAAAAGCGAGCTTTCCGCCAGCCTTTTCTCTGACTACATGTCCATTCAACTCCACTGCTTCGTCTCTTCTCACAAAAGACCAGCGAACACCCGTAAACAAGTCGGCATCATAAAAGCATTAGTGGATAGAGACCCATTTGCCTTCAGGGCAATCTCATCGGCGATCGTTTCCACCTTGGCTCTAAAAATGAGTTTCTTTAAGTTAGTCCGAAAGAGGAAGTCTCTAACAATAACCAGCTATTTGTTTTCCTAATGATCTATTTGCTGTTACAGTTTGTCACAGCTTCCTTCGCTCCTCGAGGGGGGGGGGTTCTGGACTATAATTACCACCATTAGAGTTTACCATATTGTTAATAAAATAAATTATAGTAAACACACATTTTTACATCAAACATGTGTAATTACCATGGATTAAACATGAAATTATATTGAGGATAGTGTACAAATAATATAACATACTTAGTGTACAAAAAATACTAATGACTAATTACATTCAGACAAAACAGAGCTTACCCCTTTTTAGACAAATATTACACAATATGCATTCTTATACTTATATAGATTTACAGAAGAATCATACAAGACAGTAAAAATATAATTCAATATAATATCAAGTTTTTCGGCTTAGAGCATCAGCATTTTTATTGAGTTTCGCCGAACGATGAATAACTGTGAAATTATATGGCTGAAGAGCAAGAGCCCAACGCATTAAGCGAGGATTAGTACTGGCATTTGTTCGTAACCAAGTTAGAGGATTATGATCAGTCTGCACAATAAAGTCTTGCCCATCTAGATAATAGTGAAGTTTCTTTATACCAAACACTATGCTGGCGCATTCCTTTTCAGTGGTGCAGTACTTTTTCTCTACCTCGGAGAATTTCTTGCTCAGAAATATAATGGGATGTTCTTCTCCGTTACTAGTGAGCTGTGTTAATACAACTCCCATACCATAATCAGATGCGTCGGTTTGTAGAATAAAGGGAAGAGTAAAATCGGGTGCATATAAAACTGGGTAACTTGTTAATTTCTCTTTTAATTCCGTGAAAGCCCTTCCGCTCTCAGCATTCCACAGAATATCACCCTTTACTGATATTCCTTTTAAAAGATCCGTCAACGGAGCGGCGATTGCTGAGTACATCGGAATATAACGGCTATAGTAGTCCGCTAATCCCAGAAATGCTCTTATATCCGTTTTAGTCTTGGGTGTTGGGGAATCTCTTACAGCTTTGGTCTTAATTTTCGACGGTTTCCGGTATCCCTGGTCTACAACATGGCCCAAATAAAGGACATGTTTTTGAGCAAAACAACATTTTGAAGGTTTAATGGTCAATTTCGCTCTACTTATACGTTTCAGCACAATTTCCAGATTCTTGAGATGGCATTCCCAGGTTTTTGAAAAAATAGCTACATCATCCAGGTAGGGAACTGCAAATTCTTCGCATCCATTTAATACCTCTTGCATCATCTTGGAAAAAAAATAAGGAGCGTTTTTTAAACCAAAACTTAACCGTAATGGCCTGTAAGTGCCGAAACTGGTTACAAATGCGGCATATCTTTGAGCATTAGGGCTTAAGGGTATTTGCCAATATCCCTTAGCTAAATCTATAACCGTGATATATTTTGCAGAAGCAACTTCTTCTACCCGTTCTTCTATATTGGGTAAGGGATAGAACTGGGTACGTGTGATTTCGTTTAATCGTCGGTAATCCACACAAGGTCGAGGGTCCTTATTTGGAGCTTCTACGAGAATCATAGGAGAAGCGTAGTCTGATTCCCCCACCTCAATAATTTTTAGGTCAAGCATTCGTTGAATTTCTCTTTTTAAAATCTCATTTTGTCGATGTGACATTCGATACGGCTTAGATCGTACCGGCTTATTACTGATAACTTCAATATCATGTTCTACGAGGTCTGTCATTCCCGGCTCGTTAGAAAAACTTTGCGAATATTTATTTAATAACCTCTGCAATTGATCTCTTTGAGTAGGTTCTAATAATTCTTCCAAATTGCTACTTTTAATAACCTCAGAATAATCGTAAACGTTTGGATTTGTATCAATATTAGGAAAATCTATTTCTGTCTCAATCAGGTCAGAACCCTTTCGCTACAAGACAAGTAATTAATTACCTCAGGTCTTTTATAATATGGCTTTAACATATTGATATGATAAATTTGGGATTTTTCTTTTTTCCCCGGTAAGGTTACGATATAATTTGTTTCAGATACTTTATTTTCAACTTTGCCCGGTCCTGTCCATTGAACCGAAAGTTTATTTGCCTTAGAAGTGGCCAAAATTAACACCAGAACACCTTCTTTAAATTCTATTTTTATGGCATTTTTATCATACCATTTTTTTCTCCTGAGTTGTTGATCCTGCATTTTCTCAACTGCCAACTCTTGACATTTTTTTAGGCGATTTATGAGTCTAAAAACATACTCGGTTACTGGTTGTTCCTCCTCTGGTGAATCCTCCAATGTTCAACAACGTTTCTGGAGTACGCAAATTCTTTCCGTGGACAAGTTTCCCAGGTGTGAAACCCGTGCTTTCATGCGTCACAGTTCTTAAAGCAAGAAGAGCCGCTGGTAGTACCTGTTCCCAATCAGAACCAGCCTCCAAACATAAAACTCGTAATCTCGTAATATTCTTTTTATAGTACGATGAAATCTCTCCACTGAATTAGACTGAGGGTGGTGTACCGAACTATGACTAACCTTGATACCGAAACGTTCAAAAAATTCTATTGTCAGATTGCTCGTAAATGAAGTTCCTTGATCACACTGAATCTCTTTAGGGAATCCCATTCTGCTGAAAAGATTTAACAACGCATCCACTATTGTAACCGAAGTTATATCTTCGATTGGAAGAGCCTCTGGATATTTTGATGCTACACGTATAGCAGTTAGTATATATTTTTTTTCCTTTAGATGTGGTTGGCAAGGGTCCGCAAGTATCTTATGTTTATTTTTGAAAATACTTCCCATATCACTGGGACTAATTTTAGAGGCGCTTTTTTTCTATCGTTAGATTTCCCCACTCTTTGGCAAGGATCGCAAGTTCGAATATAAGTTTCCATATCTTGATAACATTTGGGCCAAAAAAATATCTAGCTAGATTATCTTTGGATTTAGTTACGCCCAAATGTCCGGACACTTGTTCATCACATAAACTCAATATCTTTTCCCGACAAGTTTCAGGAATGACCAATAATTTCCGTACATTTCCTAAACGATCTTCTTGACACTTATATAGCAGCCCCTTTTCTATTTTGTAGATATTTGTCGAAGAGTTATTTTGAGAGTCTCTTGTCGCTATGTCAAAAAGCGGCTTTAAATCGCCACTCTGTTGCTGTAATTGAAGGAATCTAGTCTTGCTTATTGAAAGTAGAGGAGGGAGGTCATTGAACTCCGAATCGGGCAGGAGCGATTGTCCGTCTTTCTTTACTTCTTCTTTCGTCCCCTGGGAAGTATAATCGTTCGCGAGGGAGAGAAAACTCGGTGAGGGTACAATATTCGTATGCTCACCCCTTTCTTTTGCAGCTTAAAGGCCTTTCTCTTCGCTATTGATCATTTGTCGGCGTTTCTGAGCCCACGTCTCCACTGCGTTAACTTGGAAAAAGTATTCCTAATTTGATTTTTTCTAATTTTACAGCCGTCCGATTCCCTAATATATAACGTCCTTGATCAAGCTCATTTCGTATGACTGCGGTCTTTGTTAATATTCGTCCAAATTCTGCTTCTATTTCAACATGTGCTAGGGGAAGACATATAGGTGATTCATCGAACGTTTGTTTTACCCAAACAGTTTCTCTTGTTAACATTGAAGGGGTAATGTATTTTTTACAGATGACATCAATGGATGCTCCAGAATCCCGTAATACAGGAAGCCGTTAACCTTAGCCATTGTAGTGTATGGCGCTAAATAATCTTCTTCATTCTCTTGTACCCTGTTAACAACAGCCGGAGATTTAAAGTCTTTTTGAACTTTCGGAAACTGCGGCCTCAAGTGATCGATTGAGCCACAAGTATAGCACTTAAGAGGTTTACGTATTTCAAAATGACGCTCATCTTGGTTTCGAAAAGTTTCTGTTTTTTTCGAAACTTTTTCCCCAGCCTGTTTATACCTTGGCGAATCTCTGAACTTAGGCTGATTTTTATTTCTCTTTTGCGACTCCGAACTAAGAACTGGAGAGATCTTTTTCCGGTATTCACGTACGTTTTCATAATCTTCTAACAACTCAGCTAATTTATTTGGAGACGTTATCTTGGACTATTCATCAATAAAATGCTCACACACTTCGAAATTTACTCGACGCTCCATTTGATCCGTTATCATCAGGCCTTTTAAAAGTTCAAAATCATTAATTTCCAAGCCCGAGATCCATTCTTCAAAATAATTTCTTAATTCAAATGCGAAATCCCTCCAAGTGGTTTGAGCGTTTTTTTGGGTTTGCGAGAATTTGATTCTAAATTTTTCTGGGCTCAGTTTAAACCTTTTAAGAAGTATCCCTTTTATGTAAGCATAGTCATAAGCCTGTTCTTCTGGCTCACGCATAATCAGCTGAACTATCTCTGTTGGCAAAAGTGTTAATAAAACAGAAACCCATTCTGATTGGTTTAGATTCGCCCGCTTTGCTTGGCGCTCAAACATGACTAGATACAAACTAACATCATTCTCTTCGGGATCAAATGTTTGGATCATTTTTTGAAGTTCAAAATGGTTTCTTCTAGGCATACTTTCTTCATTCCCATCAATTAGATCCTTACCTTTAGCGGCCTGCAATTTCATTTTGGTTATCTCGAATTCTCTTTCTTCTCCCACTTTCTTCTCTCCCGAGGGGGGGGGTGGAACCTCGGGGAGGGAAGGAAGCTGTGACAAACTGTAACAGCAAATGGATCATTAGGAAAACAAATAGCTGGTTATTATTAGAGACTTCCTCTTTCGGACTAACTTAAAGAAACTCATTTTTAGAGCCAAGGTGGAAACGATCGGCGATGAGATTGTCCTGAAGGCAAATGGGTCTCTATCCACTAATGCTTTTATGATGCCGACTTGTTTACGTGTGTTCGCTGGTTTTTTGTGAGAAGAGACGAAGCAGTGAAGTTGAATGGACATGTAGTCAGAGAAAAGGCTGGCGGAAAGCTCGCTGTTTCCCTTCTGTAAGATATAGCTATGTAACGATTTACGCTATTCATCCATTATTTAACAACGAAGGAATTTGTTGTTAAGTTTTAAATAAATTAAAAAAGACAAAAAGCTCGGAAACGTTACAGCTATAATAATTTGGTGGCAGCAGGTATGATGAAAATCCACGAAGCAGTTTTAGTTTGGTCATCGAACGAGAACTCTTGTGCTTAGCAAAGAAAGAATACGGATGTCAGTCCGGGTGAAAGAAAGGACCGTCAGGCTCCGAAATTCAACTCTGCGTTTTTCTAAAGAAGATTCCAGACGTCAGTCCGGGTGAAAGAAAGAACCGTCAGGCTCCTAAAATCAACTCTGTGATTTATAAAGAAGATTCCACACGTCAGTCCGGGAGAAAGAAAGGACCGTCATGCTCCGAAATTCAGCTCTTTGTTTTTCTAAAGAAGATTCCAGACGTCAGTCCGGGTGAAAGAAAGGACCACCAGGATCCGAAATTCAATTCGCTTTAAGTTTAGTGGGACAGCCATTGTCCGAAGATTTTCAGCATCTTTAAGTTGTAGGACTATCAGTGTCCGGAAAGTGTAGTGTTGTGATATACGTTTGTGTGGTAATTTAGTGCATGAGCCTTCAGCGTCCAATAAAAGAATTCAGTTGTGAGATTCAACACTTTCATGTTCCAGGCTTCAATCAGAGTTTCAACTCTACAGTCCAGGTGGGTAAGTACCTTGGATTTTTTAAATTGAGGCAGTGAGGCTATTAGTTATAGTATTTCTATTGTGTCATTTATGTCACTTCAGGTAAATGTTTTGTAGCAAATATTGGTTTCGTTGAAGCTTGCAAATGCGTTAATTGATATTTATGTACAGAATAGAAAATAATTAAAATTTCAGATCAATTGAACGATTTATTTCAGAGTTACATAGTTACAAAATAACAAGATAGATAAGGTGTTGACCCACCTCTAGCAAGCTGCCACACGGCGTGGCATAGACTGTTAAAGTTTCTGGATGGTCTCCTGTGGTATTTCGTGCCATATTTGTTCCACCTGTTGGGATAGGTTATCAACATACCCTGGTAGATGCAGTCGCTTTCTCCTCCTATCCCAGACATGATCGATGGGACAGAGATCTGGCGGGCCAAGGAAGTGTTTGACAAGCTGTAAGACAGTTTATAGCAACAAGTGCGGTATGTGGCCTAGCGTTATCTTGCTCAAAACGGCCAGGGTACTGCGCAAGGAAAGGTAGCAAAACAGGTCTCAGAATGTCGCCGACGTACCGCTGTGCGGTAAGCGTAAATGAACGAGATAAGCTATAAATATATTAAGATATAAATAATCAATCATTATATCTTATCTCGTTCATTTGCGCTTTTGCAGCTGAGGATGGTGGTTCGGTAAAAACCATCGAAACTAGTCCTGTGAAAATTTGAAAATATAACGCTGATGTTTGACTTCTAAATTAATATTTGTTCGGCGTGTTATTGTATTTTAAGCTATTAACTACTTCATAACACCTAATTCTCTGGTGATAACACACAATCAAACAAAGCAGACAAGCTCCAAACTGAAACTGTCATCATAGTAAAACAATAACCGCTTGGAAGCAAAAAGCAAAAATATGTTTAAGTGCTTTGTATCTAGTAAACAGCAACCAGAGCGCACTCAAAAGCATCGGAATTATAAGACTAGTCTCTTGGAAAACAGCAATCCATCTTGCATAATTAACTATTATTAGGCTTGTCGGATTTTGGCAGATCAATAGACCATTCTAAATCTGCTCTCACGGCCTACTACCTCAAAAAGACAAATGCATTTAAGCCATCAGGAAATGTTTCTTAAACTGAGGAGGATTATCATATTGATTAAGGGAGTGTACCAGATTTATTCGAATTGGGGCAAAACCTTACAATTTCCAGACAGAGCATTCAGTGGGATATATTGAATACCGCCTTTTTAAGACATCTCTGACACGCTGCATTGTTTCCTTCTGCACGAATGAATTTGTTGTTAAGTTTTAAATAAATTTAAAAAGACAAAAAGCTCGGAAACGTTACAGTGGCAACGATTTCATGAACTACGTGTTTTAGAATAACATCAATTTTATATTTCTTGTTTTTAATAAGATTTAATGCGTCATTATTTTTTAATTATTTACCCTTTTTAATATTCTTATACGTGATTATTTAGTACGTCATTATTTTTAATTACTACCTTTAATTAATTTTTTAGCGAATTTAAATATCATTTTCTCTAAATTTTAAAATTTTCCCCACAAACGGGATTCGAACCGGCTATCTTTTGCATGGGAGACCTGAGCGTTACCACAAAGCCATACTTCTGAATCAGGAATCATAAGTTTCGTTTCTGGTATGTATTTCATAAAGTATTTGCCAGTCGTTAAATTATGTCCTCCATAGGCGATTACTTTATTTTTGTATTTATCTAAGGGTGCATGAGCGCTGTGCCCGAAGGCGAAATTTTAAAGCCGGTGGCAAGTGATAAGGAAAGGCATTTTTAAAATTATTTTTGATTCAGTCTTTACTCAATAATCTATTAATACAAATGCTTTAAGAATTCGTTTTCAGCTGAAGTGAAAAAATTTGTGAGTAGGTGTTGTGCATATCTGAATTTGTTTTAGATGCTTACTATCAGAGATATCGCCGATGACCGATATGAGCATGAGATACGTGAGAGTAGTTATGGACAGTCACATAATTTGTAGTGACTTCCTGGTTGGAGCTTTCCGATGCAGGACAATTTGTAACACTTCTTCACAATTTAATTAATTAATCACTTTGATTTAAGTTTAATTGTGAGTAAATACTCCACATTAACCCTTAGCATGTCGAGTTATTTTCTTCAAATACCTTTAAAACTGTCGCAAACCTTTGACCCAACTCTCCATAAAAGGTCGCGAAAATAACACTGAACTTTAGAAAAATGCTAGCAAATTCTTTTGTCAGTTGTCTTCCTTCCTAGAATTTTTGATTAAAGATTCCGCCTAGTTAAGATAGATTGCTCCACAAACATTAGTAGCTGCGAGCTGTCAAGAACTTTGCAAATGAATAGCTTTTCTCTGACGGACCGTGGGAGTGTCGTAGGGTAAATGTCCAGCAAGCGTTCAGCTCATCAACATTTCATGAGTAGAAGATTTCAGAACTACAAAACTTAAAAGTTTTCTTTTGTGCAGATATCTTATTTTCAAACAAATGGCTTTTAAAATATAAATGCAGCAGAATGGAATATTTATTAGTTAAACTATTGCATATGCAATAAATCTGAAATAACAAACTTCGGTTTGTAGCTTTATTCTGGATTGAGAATTTAAACCTAGATTTGAATTGCCTTAACATTTTTTAATATAAAGAAGCGAAAACGTTAAATCTCCCAATTTCATTTGAAATTTAGACAATGATTAGTCTAGAGGAGCAATTTGCCCAGAAGGGCCATAAATTTCGTTTTGGCATTTTGCGCTGGTTCACTATAAAAAATTTTAGCATAACTAAATAATATAAACTATATTATAAAAAATTTTAGTATAACTAAATAATATAAACTATACTATAAAAAATTTCACTATAAAAAATTGTATACCTCACTTTCATAGTATAGTCTAAAAAGTAATACTACAAAAGTCCGAATATCTTTTCAAATCGCTGCCACCAAATATTAGAGCCCCGCATTATATTTAAAGAAATTAACCAATGAAGAATCTGCATTAATGCATGTATGTTTCTCTCATTGTGAAAAAACAACGGTATCTAGAGACATCAAATTTTGAATAACGTAGTCCTTCACTCGAATATGGAGATTTCGAAGCCCAAATGTGGAATTTGCTTTATTATCTGTTTCATTTTTGGTAAAACTTTAAGGAATTTTTGATCCACAAACTGAACGATTTCAAAGCGAACAATAGCAACGCTGTACGAAAAAAACTGCATTTTTATCTCCAGAGCGCGAGACTGTGTATCGGAAATTCTAAAGATATGCTCTTTTTAAATATTTTGTGGTATTGCTGTTGAATTGAGTTTTATGGTTTAAGTGCGAAGAACATGATATTTAATAAATAAAGGTAACACATAAAACGTTAAAAAATGCCACTTTCGGCATAATACAAATTCTGAAAGCCTTAAGATTTATTATTATTGCTTTGTTTCTTTAAAAAGTTCTTAAACTTGTTAATGATTGCTCATTACAATAGTGCAGGTTCGCACAGGTTTTCTTTTCAGTTTTTAGAACTATAATTTCAGGTACCTTTTAATTTCACTTTACAACATCCGTTTACTAGACATTTCGTCTGCTGTATCTTTTAGTTTTCGTCATGTCATGTGTTAAGTTGAACCTCTATCTAATTTTATCTTTGTTTAATTAATTTAGAAAGTTGCATATGGCAACAGTGGACAATGTTAACATTTTCGTTTTGAGCAAAGCTGTATGTTTTGAGCTCGTTCTTTTTTATGAGAGAATGAGATAAATGGCTTCTAGTTGCATTTCATGTGTATTAGATAATTAATGAGTATTATTTTACGCCATTTATATTTTTAAGTGCTGTTTTGAGATGATGAAACTGCAGCTGTCAATTATTAGACTTGTAAATAAACTGTTTATGTTGTAACGAGATGTTTCATTGAATGATTTTTTACATTCTTTTCCATTACTAATTCTTCTGATGTTCGAAGTCAAAACGAGACATCATGGCGTCCGAGGACAAGACGCGGCTGCTTTGTACGAGTGAGTGAAAAATATTTTTATATTTTGTTTTTATTCTTTATTTATTATGGAAACTGTATTGAAAGATAGAAAACGACTTAGAAGGTTGTTTACTCGAGCATGTAATTCTTTTGATGAGGAAGAAATTAACCTGAATGATGTTGAGAAAATTAATAAATTAAAGCTAATTGAAGAGAAAGCTTTATTAATGATAGTATGTGAAGAGAAATATAAACAACTGCTGTATTCAGAAAATACTTCCGATTCCAAAATAGAGAAAGTGGTAGATGAGTTAGGAACATATATTGATCGTTGGCGATCTTTTAAACAGAAGTTAGAAACACTAGTGGGTAAACAATTATCTTCTAAGAATAAAGTTTGAATGTCATTTTGCAGCAGAACTTTATTGCATTATCCAAAAATAAAATTACCTACTTTCGACGGTAATGTAAGAAATTGGCTCTATTTTTAGGGGCAATTCAAAAAAATTGATGAGGACATTAATATTGATTTTCACGATAAATTTTCGTATTTATCTCAAGCAGTGGAAAAAGGCAGTCCTGCCGAAGAATTAATTAAGAGTTTCCCCCCAGGTGGTGATAGTTATGAAAAGCTTTAAAATAGCTAAAAATTTGTTTTGGTAGAGAAGAATTATTGATTCAAGTATACGTCAGAGATTTATTAGCATTAGTTCTTCAAAAACAGAACTGTCCTAAAAATTCATTAAGAAAATTGTTTTATCAACTTGAGAGTAAACTCCGTTCACTTGAACTATTAGGGGTTACTAGGGAGAAATATGCTGCCATGTTATTTCCTCTAGTTGAATCATCGTTACCTGAAGAAACTCTTGTTGCTTGGGAGCGCTATAGATCTGCTCATCGAAGAGTTCGAGAAGTGAGTCTAGATGATTCAAATCAAAGTAAAACTATAATTGAGAAAAGGGATTTAGAGTTCATTTTAGAATTTTTACAAGACGAAGTTGAAGCTGAAGAACGCATTTTTCTAGCCTCTCGAAGTTTCAATACTTCAAAGTCAAAAGCGGAAGTAAAATATAGTAATTTTTCCATAGCGAAAAAAGGGATCGATAAAAAATTTAAGAGTGGAAAGTTTTCAAATGTGCCTAGTGCGACAGATCTTCTAACTTCATCTCAAGTGTCCAAACAGCGCATATTCTGTTCTAATTCACATTATTCTGGAGATTGTCTGAAAGCAAGAAAAATACCTTTAAGTCAGAGGAGTCACTTGTTCAACAAGCTCACAAGTGTTTTTTATGTTTAAAATCTGGACATTCAGTTAAGGACTGTAACTTGAAAGCTGGTTGCTTGTGTTGCGGTAAAAAACACCACATTCTTCTATGTAGGAAAATGCACCAGATAACTGTGCCCGAAATTGAGGAATCATCCGAAGTTGAAAAGAAAACTAAGATAAGTGCTGAAGTGGATCAGGCTCTTTCTAACTTATCTTCGACTCCAACGTAATGCTGTAAACATTCCAAGTTATAATTAGAGATAATGGGAAGAAAACGTGTCGCAAGAGCTATTATTGATACAGCTTCACAGCGATCGAATTTGTTACGAAGTACATCTCAAGAAATGAACTATGAACCTCAGAATTGTGAATATTTGCAACACTCTTTATTTTGAGGGAAAAATTCAGGGGTATGCAAGCACGATGTATATACTTTGTATTTATCAAGTGTGCACGGGAATTATAATTGTAACTTTAAAGTTCTTAGTCAACAAATTATTTGTAAGTCAGTGCCACCTATTCTCAACAAACTTTGTCTAAAGGAGTTAGCTGCTTATAATATAAATATTGTGGATGATTGTGAAGATCCTATTGAAATTCTTATTGGGGCTGATGTAGCTGGAAAACTCATGACAGGTGGTCGTCATGAGATACCGTGTTGTCTCGTAGCCATAGAAACAAAACTTGGATGGTCAGTCATGGGACGAATGCCCAATACTTCGAGAAGCGAGTGTACCTCATCATTATTAGTTACGTCCCTGTTGTCTACAGTGGAGACGATAACAGATTTATGGACCTTGGACACACTTGGCATTACTGACCCATCAGTCAAGAAAAGCCAGATGGAACTGCAAGAAGCTGCTCGATTACATTTCCTAAATACAGTCCATGTAGTAGATAATCGTTTTGAGGTTGATTTGCCCTGGTTGGAAGATCATCCACCACTGCCAGATTATTTTGATTTAGCCGAGAGGAGACTGAACAAAACTGTTAAACGTCTTAAAACGGAGTCCAATTATGGAGCTTACGAAATTGTTTTTAGGGAATGGCTTGAAGAGGGAGTAATTGAAGAAGTTCCTAAGAACGATCAAAGTCAAGTTCTTTACCTTCCTCATAGTACTACAAAACTCCGACCGGTGTTCGATGCTTCGGCCAAAGTAAAGGGGTTTCCGAGCCTAATGACTGCTTAGAAAAAGGTCCGAATCTAATAGAGCAGATTTCAAGTATTTTAACACGATTTCGAAAAGAGGAGATAGGTGTTATTGTTGATATACGAAGAGCCTCTCTACAAATAAGTGTTTTACCCACTGATAGAGATTTTTTGAAGTTCTTATGGTTTGATAGTGATGGTCAGCTGAAGGACTACAGGCACTGTCGTGTAGTTTTTGGTGTAGCAAGCAGCCCTTTTCTTCTAAACTCTACTATTCAGCTTCATTTACAAACTGTTTTAGAGAAAATAGAAACTGGTGAATCCTCATATCTAAAAAGTATCGTTGAAAAACTTATTCATAGTTTCTATGTTGACAACTATGTCAGTTGTGTCAAAAATGAAAATGAACTCAATCTTTTTATGAATGTATCAACTGAAGTAATGGCTGAGAGAAAATTTCAGCTTAGAGGGTGGGAGTTCAATGATATTAATGATGATGCTTCTGCTGATACGAATGTGCTCGGTTTAATATGGAATAAACAATCTGACACTCTACGAATAAATACTGGTAGTATAAAAGAGTTATGTTTTGAAAAAGTAACTAAGCGGTTAATTTTAGCTACAGCTCATAGATTGTTTGATCCTCTTGGTATATATTGTCCGGTCATCTTTATCCCTAAATTATTGCTTCAAGAAACGTGGAAGCAGAAGATAACACGGGATGAAGAAGTTGGTACCTGTACGAGAACTGCATTTTTAAAATGGCTGAGAGACATTGACTATCTAGAGAAAATCCGTTTTCCCAGATATTTTGGTTCAAGGAATACAAATGAAAATACTTCATTGTGATGAGAGTAAGCATGCTTACGCAGTGGCCGCTTTTGTCCGAGTAAAAACCTTTGATTGTCTTAAAGTACAGCTGGTACAAGCCAGAAGTAGAGTTGCACCAACTGGAAAAGAAGAAACTACTATCGGGAGACTGGAATTACTTGCAGCTACTATAGCATCACGACTTTCGTCCTCAATTTTATCTGAGATACAGAGTGAAGAAGTTTACTTCTGGACCGATTCTTCCGCTGTCTTAGCTTGGATAACGAGAGAAGAAGTCTGGAGTGTCTTTGTCTAGAATAGAGTAAAAGAAATAAGAAGACTAACCAATAAAAATTCATGGAGACATATTCCTGGATGTATGAATCCGGCTGATCTCCCGAGCAGAGGTTGTTCAGCTCTAAATTTTTTGAAATCTGACTGGTGGCTATGTCCAAGTTGGCTCTACGTGCCTGAAGAAGATTGGCCAAAAGGTGACTTAAATTTAGATGAGAGTGAGATTTTTAGAGAGAAGAAAAAGGGCATAGTTTCATCTGTAACAAAATGTTTAGTTTCTCCATGCTTGGTTACTAACAGAGATTGGTATTACGGATATTTTTCCAAGTACAAAAATATAGTTAATCTAATTGCCTGGATCCTAAGATTCGCCTACAATTGTCAATCTGAAAAAATTGAGAGAAAACATGGAAACCTTGATTCTGATGCAATTTTTGAGGCTGAGAAGGTATTGATTAAAATGGTTCAAGAAGACTGTTTTGTGAATGAAAAAGACGAGAAATTACTTTAGGAGTATTCAAGGATGAAAGTGGAATCCTTAGACTGAAAACTAAACTTACATTTCGTGAGGATACGGAAGAATTTAAAATGTCAACTGTTCTTCCATCCAATAATGAGGTTGCCAAGAGATTAGTGTGATATTATCACGAGAAAAATGCACACGCTGGTACGCAAATTTTGATAAATATTCTACGAGAGAAATTTTGGATTCTGAACGCTCGTAAAACATCTCTCATTAATCAATGCACAGTGTGTAGGAGATTTTCTGCAAAAAACCTAGAAACTTATACCGCGCCTCCTCCAGAAGACAGACTACGAGAAGCAGCTGTATTCGAAATCTGTGCGGTGGATCTCGCTGAACCAGTGATCTTGAGAGGCAACAAGAAATCTTGGATCTGTTTATTCAACTGCGCTATTTACAGGGCAGTCCATTTAGAGTTGGTTGAATCGATGTCCACCGCCAGTTTTTTACTAGCTCTTAGGAGGTTTATAGCTCGTAGAGGACGGAGTAGAATCATATACTGTGATAACGGAACTAATTTTGTTGACGCTTCAAATGTACTCCGAGATCTAAACTGGAAGCAAATCACTGATGACACTTCTGTACTACCAATTCAATGGAAGTTCAACCCGCCAACTGCCTCCTGTTGGGGAGGTTGGTGGGAGAGTTTGGTAGGAATTCTTAAGAAATTATTAAGACGAGTGCTAGGAAGAGCCTCCTTAACTTCTGAAGAAATGACCACGATTCTCTGTAATTGTGAAGCAGTGATTAATTCCCGTCCGTTGACATACGTAACTGAAAAGGATGCTACTTTGATGCCTTTAAGTCCCTCTCTATTTCTGCAAGATATATGAAAAAGTGGTGTTCGCGATCTTGATCATATTGGGCACAAAAGTCTTAATAAGCGGGTTAAATATAGAGAAAGCCTGAAAAGAGATTTAAGGAACAGATTTAGGTCTGAATATCCAGGGGCATCCATCCAAAACGCTGAAAACAGAAAATCTGTGAAAGTGAATATTGGTGATGTACTGATAGGCAGTGATAACACCAAGCGACTCAATTGGCCATTAGGCAAAATAATTCAGATCCTTCCAAGAAAAGACGGAATTGCAAGACTTGTTAATCTTAAAACAAGTCATGGACAAAGATTGTACCCACTTGAAGTATCCAGTGAGGATCCCATTATTCAGAAATTTTCAACCGAGAAGGTGGGAGACGAAACTTGTGAGAATTTTGCATCTGATGATGTGTGTGTATCTGAACCTGCAGGTCGTACAGTCAAAGTACCTAAGAGACTGGACTTATGAACTATGTATAATTTTTCTTTCGTAACTTATGAACAATTCGTGATTTTCTTTTGTTAACTTTCTTTTGTAAGTTAAATTTTTAAGGTAAAAGGTTAACTTAGGTGGGAGGATGTTAAGTTGAACCTCTATCTAATATTATCTTTGTTTAACTAATTTTGAAAATTGCATATGGCAACAGTGGACAATGTTAACATTTTCGTTTTGAGCAAAGCTGTATGTTTTGAGCTCGTTCTTTTTTATGAAAGAATGAGATAAATGGCTTCGAGTTGCATTTCATGTGTATTAGATAATTAATGAGTATTATTTTACGCCATTTATATTTTTAAGTACTGTTTTGAGATGATGAAACTGCAGCTGTCAATTATTAGACTTGTAAATAAACTGTTTGTGTTGTAACGAGATTTTTCATTGAATAACTTTTTACACTCTTTTCCATTACTAATTCTTCTGATGTTCGAAGTCAAAACGAGACATCATGCCCTCGGCAGAAAATTGCTTTCAAAACCTGGGAAATAAATTCTTAGGCAAAATGTTGAACAAATCATCAAAGAAGTAACTATTATCCAATATGAAAAAAAAAGTAAATTTTCAGTAAAAAAAAAGACAGTGCCTTTCATGCTTGAAGTTGGCTTCGTGGTGGCGCTAAATGCTTTTTTTGCTTATTTTCCATTAGCCTTTTCCGCTTTCTCATTGGCGCTGGCTTCTGTTGAAGGGGAACTTTTGTCTGTTTCATTCTCTTCGCTCTCGCTGAGCCTGAGCCTTGTGGCTGCTGTTGCGTTTACTTGGCGGTGCTTTCTTCAGTTTTATCGGCTTTTCTTTTTGTTGCTGGGGGATCCTGGTACGCGACGGCGAAATCCGTATTCTTGGATCGCTGTAAGGAGCCTGCAATAGATCTTTTAAAACTAGAAAATCCGTACGACTACAGTACGATTTCAGCTGGTCGATGTTAGCAATTGTTTGCTGCCCATTTTCCGCTTTTAAGTAAACAGTAGAAAATTTAACTTTCTCGATAATGAAAGGCCCCTCAAACCTGGGCTCAAATTTAGCAACTCTATTTTCGGGTGCGGATGATACAGAATGTTTAATCTTTAAAACTTTCTGGCTTATCGTATATTCTACGTCGTGTCTCTTTCTATCCTAATAGAATTTTGTTTCGACCTTGGCGCTTCAGAATTTTTGATGACCTCAATAATAATTTTCTGAATATCATTCAGTTTAAACTCTTACTGTCTTTGTTGAACGAAAAATAGCTTATCCAGGGGCGTTAAAATGTTTCTTCCTAGGAATAAATCTGCGGGTTTTTTTGTGTCGTATCATGTTTTGCAGTTCTAAAGGCAAAGCATAATTAATTGACACAGTTGTCCCAACTTTAGTGGTAATTCTTGACATATCCCCGAATAATTTTAACTATATTCTTATTTACGCGTTCCGCAGTATTTGATTGCGATTTATAAGGCACCATTTTTAGATGGCGTATGCCAAGGCCTGAGCACAGATTTTCAAATAAATTACTTACAAATTGCCTACCATTATCTGATATTACTTTTACTGGGGACCCGTATTTTAAAATATATTTATTTAGAAACGAATCTGCTACTATTTTTGCTGAAGCCCTTTTAAGGGGAATTATTTCCACCCATTTTGAGAAATGATCTACAATGGTTAAGAAGTATCTATTTTTATTAATCTTTGTTCTAGAGTAGGGACCAAGCAACTCAATGGCAACCAACTCATTTGGGAAAGTGGTTTTTATGTTATTTAAGTACCCGACCGAGTTGTAATTAACGTTGTTAATTAATTGAGCGACATGACCTGACATACGCCGTTACAACTTTGTATAACTGAGGAAAATACACCGCTTCGCGAACCCTTTGCAGGAGCTCCTCTAATACACTTAAGCGTAGACTCGTTGGGACTACCCGGCCGCAATTCTTGATTATCGTTGGTTGTTTTTGTGTAAAAGAGCAATTTATCGATAATTTCCCATTGGTCCGCCCTATTGCGAATAGCCGTTAAGTCTACATGCTCCCAATTTTTATGAATCATCGAGATAAGCGTAAATGTCTTTAAATTCTCGGTCCGTTTTTAATTCGGCAATTATTGTTTCTCGGGATTAAATTATTTTCGCAGTTACCATTGTACATTTAAATGTATTTGCGTCTTCATCGATGTTTATTCTAGATAGTGCGTCTGCAACTACATTTTCTTTCCCAGGCGTGTGTTTTAGTATTAAATTAAACTCTTGCAGTTTTAGTGTCCAACGTATGAGATGGGTCGAAAGATTTTTAATGGCGTATAGGCGACTAACTGCCGCGTGATCTGAATACACAGTTATCGGGGCACTTCCAAAGTACACACGAAATTTTTGCCCCGCTAATAGGACCATGAGGGTTTCCCTTTCAGTTGCAGTATAGTTTCATTGAGTTTGATTAAGCGTCTTGCTAAAAAAAGCTATTGCCTGCCCCTTTTGGGAAAGAACTGCGCAATCTGACGCGTCCGCTGCAATTTCTAAATTGTGATCCCCTTCCGGAAATTTGAGAACACGGGCCTTAATTAAGGTTGTGTTTCAATTCTTCAAACGCCGTGTTCGCCTCCGCTGTCCATGCCAACTTAGTCGTTTTTCGTTTGAGCACCAACAACGGTTCAATTAGCTTTGCAAAATTTTTAATGAATACTCTATAATAGGAACCTTTCCCAGGAACGATGACAATTTCTTAGCCGTATTTGGCGGTGGATAACTTCTGATCGCTAAACTTTTAGAGTTGTCCGTTTCTATACCGTTTTTCGAGATTTTATAGCCGAGGTACCTCAATTTCTTGGCGGCAAATTTGCATATTTTAGGACTAATTTTGAAGCCTGCTTCATTTAATAATGTAAAAACTTCCTCTATATGTTTAATGTTTTCATCTAGGGTTTCGCTTGTCACAATAATAAGTGGCCTTAAAACAACGTTTTAAAATAACGTTTTGAAACGTAGCCGGAGCTCCGCTTAAGCCAAACGGCATTCTCAAAAAGGCATGCACGCCTGACTTTGTAATAAAAGCTGTTTTTTCGACATCTTCGGGTTTTACTGCAATTTGAAAATAGTCTGAAGTCAGGTCATATATTTAGTCGACCGAATTTATCTTATAATTTCATCTATTATCGGGAGGGGATATGTGGGGTATTTCGGTATGCTATTTAATTTCAATTTCGGTAATCAATTGGGAATCTCCATGCGTTCGGATCTGCGAGTGGCAGTCCATTTTTCTTTCTACATAAAACTACAAAATTAGCATAGGGGCTGGTACTTGGCGTAATTATCTTATACTCGAGCATTTTCTTAATGTGCTGCTCGAGAATGTCTTCCTTCACCCGATCATACCTATATGGTTTTGAACGAACTGGGGGCTCACTACCAGTATCGATAGCGTGAGATACAATCTAGCAGAAGCCAGGCTTCTTGTCAAATAATAGAGAAAAAGTTCTTGCCAATTCTTGAATTTTTTCTTTTTAACCCTCTTCTTGCTCTTCTCCTCTCCTCTTCCGCGGAATTTCGTTGACCTAAATTCTGCGGTTTTTTCTTCTTGAATTTTGTCCATCTTGACGTGTAAGGTAGAATCTTTAAAATTAATTTTTGCGCTAGCTGCCCGTAAGAAATCAACCCCCAATATGACTGCGGTTAACAGCTTCTTTACTACGAGAAAACTGATTTTTTGAACTTCAATTTTTATTTGAACATGCAGCCCCACTTCTCTCAAGCAGACACAATGTT
The DNA here is from genome assembly GCA_000611955.2 of Stegodyphus mimosarum. Lineage (NCBI taxonomy): Eukaryota > Metazoa > Arthropoda > Arachnida > Araneae > Eresidae > Stegodyphus > Stegodyphus mimosarum. The sequence continues at coordinate 166,073 of KK116088.1, read as the reverse complement.
TGCCTTGGGCAGCAATCACGCGTTGTCCCGTTGTCTTAAACAATCTATAACGACGAAGATGCTTTTTAAAAAAATCCTGCGAGAGGAAGCTGCATTGAGCCCCGGTATCCAGTAGGGCGGTCGTAGGAACGTCGTTTAGTAGTATTTGGATTTCTGGCAAGGCCAAATTTTGTACGACTACCGTATTTAGTTTGGTTTCTGAGGGATTTACCTTCTCACAAGGTGACTTCACCCTCCTTCGGGTCACCGTGACTAGTTTAAATTTTTCTTTTCAAACCCTTGGTCCAACTGCTTTTTATTTCCCCACGCTTTGGTCTGACCAGCTTTGCTGCTTTCTCCTCTTGCCGATAGGAATTCTGCTGACCTTGAGGCTTCGTCTGGGCGTGAAACCTTGAATACTGCCTAACATTGTTTGCACGCGCGTTTTCGGCCGTTCACCTACACTAAAATTGGACAGCTAGTTCGAATAAGCTTTCCAGCGTTTACGGAATTCTAACTTCAAGAAAATCTTCAACTGATGGAAGCAACCGCGGCAATATTATTTCGATGATTTCCTTGTCGGGCCTTTTCCCATGTAATAATTTGACAATATGGATCTTCCTTAAAATGAAATCTGTTAATTCGTCGAAGTTAGTTTGATATTTACTAAATAGTTCTGATTCCAGTCTTGCGCGGTCTCTTACAACTGCGGATGCTTTCACTAGGGAATTTTTAAAATTTTTCCAAGTGTAGGTTTCGGATCCTGGATCCCCCAACAAACTCTTGCCGATATTCTTGTACTAGCTGAGGGCTTGACCTTTTAAATTCTTCGTAGCGATGATAATTATCTGCGGCTGGTTGACATGATATAATGTGAAGTGTAGATCCAGCTGCTCCAGAAAAGTCATTACGGAGCCTCTTCCGTCAAAAGTTGCTGTTGGCTTCATCGCCCTCTCATAGTTTCCACGATAAATCCGAATCCCTCCATAGGGTTTGGTTGTGGCTGAGGGAACTGAAAGGTGGGACGGGTCAACGAGAAATCTTCGCTACCTAGCGGCATGGTTCGTTGAGAATAAGTTCGGGCGTCAAATGTGGGGCTTATTTAATGCGAAAATTCTAACATAGAATCCCACGAACAAGTGAATAAGTCGCTTAAGTGTGTGAATAAACACGTAAGTCGTAAGAAGGGTTAAGTACCCTTTATTTCTCAGAATAACTACAATCAACTCCTAACTCGGAGTATAAACAAAGTCTCTACTTGGGCTTGAACTTAAATGACTATGGAATTAAACTAAACTAGCTTAACTAAAAGTATCTGTAAGATATAGCCGAAGCTATCAGGTTTATAAGTAGTTGGCATCTAAGTATTAAATCGACGAAGCCAAGCAAGGGTCTAAAGTATGGCCGAGAGTAGTAGCTCAGAGAGAATGCAGCCAAAAGGCAAACGCGCTCTAGTCAGGAATTCAGCCTCTCTCTCTCGAAGTGGCGAAACATCTGCTTAAATAGTACTATTACTCATTTGGATTCACAGCATTTCTGAAATTATATTATGGTAGGAAATTGTAAGCTGAAATTAGAATAGATAGGACAGTTGCATAACTTAAAATAACTGTTAATAAAATTAGGATAAACCTTACAAGTTCATTCATTGATCTACGTCTTTCACAGCGACTGAAATTAAAATTATTCTCTTTAATAAAACAATCGTTTTAAGGGAATTTCTTGATGATTAAAGAGTACAAAACTGTTAATTATATCCATAAATCTCTCCAAAATATGACGCCCATTATTCATGAAGCTGATATCATTTAAATGTGGCTCGGCAATGAAATTCTTATTAGATTTAATTTGTAAAACAAATATTTTCCAATTTTACAACGGCCAAGAACATTGAGACGAATCATTTCACAGTAATTTACTTGGATAATGCTATGAAAGTTGCATATTCGCCCTCAAAAATCCATAATTTGTGCATTTCTCTCACTCAGCATTTTAAATAGAAGGAGAATAAAAATATTTAATCGTCTAGCGGAGGGCTTACTTGAATTAAGAAATTTAGTTCTGTCGTATTCAAATTGTCCTTTATAATAATAGTGATTTTTTGTGTATAAATTTAGAGCAGATTATAATTGCATTAAATACAGCGCATATCTCACGTTAATGAAGGAAATAATTTACTATATTTCAAACTAATTAAGAATAACATTAGACAAGGAGGAAAAGAAGAGCGAACGAGATTTGTCGCAGTTCTTATTATGGATCTGCACCAGGGACGAAGGGAATAATTATTAAAAATCAAACATTCACGACAATTGTGGCCGAGGAAGTGAATACTATACACTTCATGTCGTTAGCAAGACTTAAAGGAAAATATTTAAAAAAAATCAAGGAAAAAATAATTTAAAAAAAAATAAAAATAAAATAAATAAATTAAACGAAAAAATAAAGTATTTATAGTTTGAAAACATCAGATTGTTGCCCGAAGTTTCAAATCAAAGTTTACTACTGAAAATTAAAAAATAATACCAATAAAATTTAAGCTTTTACTTCCTTCTTCTTTTAAATAATAGTTCAGTCTACTCTTGCCAATTCATAAAATTAAATATATTCTATTTACTCATAAAACCAAATAAAATACAAATAAATAAAATTAAAACTCAAATCAAACAGAATTTCAATTTTATGAAATCCAGCGATTGTTTCTGTACTTCTTTATGGTAAAGCTGTTATGAGGAGAGAGACATCAAATTATTGAAAACGTCTACTACAGTTTAATTAAAATTTAAAAAGAAGGAATAGATAAGTTCATTTTTCAATTTATGTGTAAGGTTTCAGTTTAAACTAACAAAGTTTTATGTTAATTTCTCTTTTCTGTGAACTCTTATTTCAACTTCCCGTTAGAATGAGCACGCGATTCAACTTTATGCTAATTTGAAGTGGAGCCAAATTTTGTATTTAAAGGTTAGCAAGGAACTTCTCAGTGTGAGAGAGCTTTTAGTCTCAGATCGCTTCGGCTCTGTTCGACGTTCGCCTGACTAGCTAGTATTTAAGTTCTAAGCCTTAGCGCTGTTACTCTAACACTTACTGAAGTAATCTAAGTGCGTTAGTATTAGCAAATCTTGCTACGCACCATTGATAGTTTAGAACAGAGGCCAACCTCGTGTTTAAAGCTCTGAGAGCAAAGACTACTTAATTTTCTACTCAACTTTATTTTAAATTATTTGATTGTTCACTTTAGACCCAAGTGCGGTCATTATTTTCTGTTATCCTTTCCGAGTCGGGAAGTGGCTGTAAATAGTGGTTTAATGAAAGGGTATTTTAAACCCTTCGCACGTGCAGTTATTCTATCACGTACATAGAAATAGCTGCATTCAGCTCCCTATTCGAGATCAGAACTTTGACACTGTTACTACAATGTTCGCCAAAAGTATGCACGGAATAAAAATAAATAAAATAATACTCAGAAGTTTTTTTTTGGGGGGGGGGGAGGGAGATGTAAAACGATAGCATACACTAAAGATAGGAATTATGCAGCTGACCGTTATCATAAGTTATTAGAAACCTATTTTATTTATGACATTCATGGTACGAAAACACACTATACGAACCGTCGGTGATTAATAGTGGACTGTAATAATAATAAAAAAACTCTTTATTTACTTTCCTCTTGAAAGTATTCACACAACCATTTTTAACTCTTATTCTGTCACACCGTAGAATACAAAACCTTAAAAAAATCGTTTGCGGTTTCCAAGGCAACTTAGAAACCCGAAACAAGTCATGTGCCGCTTTTCAGCACGAGAAAAAAATACACTTACATAATATCAAACATACCCCCAGCCTTGAACTCCCAAGGGGGTTCAAACATTAAATTGAAAATTATCAACAAGAAGAAAAAAAATTAGTCTCTAACCTCTGGGAAAGAAAAAAAAATTAAAGTCTCTAATCTCCGGAATTGAACGGCAAAGGGCATAGCTTCGCTATTGGTCGCTTTATCTCACCACAGGATGTGCATAAGTCCACCACTCGAATTCTGTCATCCAGACCAGGATACACTTTAACAATTCTGCCTAGCTTCCAGCGTAGCGGAGGTAAATTCTCGTTCTTAATGAGAACCATATCACCAATCTTCAGATCTCGCTGTAGCTTACACCACTTGGGTCTTTGTTGTAACCTTGACAAATACTCACTACTCCATCTCTTCCAGAATTGTTGAAATAGCCTTTGCAAGTTTTTCCATCTGTCACCGTAACTCAGCTTATCTTGAATCAAGTTAGGTTCTGGAAGAGCACTTAAAGCCGCTCCTGTAAGAAAGTGTTCTGGCGTTAAGGCTTCCAGGTCACTGCAATCGCTCGAAGCTGGTACTAATGGCCTAGAAGACAGGATTCAATTTGGGTTATTAAAGTCAAAAATTCCTCATAAGTTAGAATAAGTGTTTCTAAACACCTCTTTAAGTGGTGTTTCATCGACTTAATGCCCGCTTCCCAAAGACCTCCAAAATGAGGTGCAGAGGGCGGATTAAATAACCACTTAATATTCTCTGAAGAAATATACCCATGAAGGTGTTCATCACGTTGAATAGTTGATAGAACTTTCCTTAGTTCTTTGTTAGCTCCTATAAAGTTCCTTGCACAATCACTATGAATTTCACACAGTTTGCCTCTACGAGCGATAAACCTCTTAAGTGTCGCAAGGAATGATTTTGTTGAAAGATCTCCGACTAATTCTAAATGTATTGCTCTAGTAGTAAAACAAATAAATAGACATATATAACATTTGAAAATTTTAGCTCCTCTACCATTGCGATATTTGACGTTAAATGGCCCTGCAAAATCAATTCCTACACGAGAAAAAGGTCTACTTTGAATAACTCTTGAAGCAGGCAAATCTGCCATTTGCTGAGTTGCAGTTTGGGCTCTAAATCTACGGCAAATAACACATTGATTTAAACATTTTCTAATTATATCTCTAGCACTCACAATCCAAAATCTATATCTTATGACAGAAATGAGTAGTTCAGTACCTGCATGAAGATATGTTTCATGATAGTGCCTAATAATCAAATGCGTAATATTATGACTCTTAGGTAAAATCATAGGATGTTTCTGATCATTTGAAATTCTAGCATTTCTGAGCCTTCCGCCTACACGTATTATCCCTGCGGAATCTAAGAAAGGATTTAACGGCAAAAGCTTGCTCGATGGTTTTAAAGGTTTAACCGATTTTAAATAGGATAACTCTTCTGGAAATTCAGAATTTTGTACGATCCTAACGATCATAAAGGTAACTTCACGAAGTTCTTCAGTAGACAAATAATCCTTTATACGTTCTGCGGGTAACTTACTACAGTTATTCTTGAATCTTATACACCAAGCTAACACTCTGCATAGCTTTAGCCAGGATGAAAACTTAGAAAATACACTGGGTTCCTCGAACTTAAAAACATTTGAAATGAAACTCTTTTTCATTTCTTTTAACATAATCTCACTCTCTAATTCTACACTTAAATCTTGCTGTACATGAATCATTGGTTGGCTTAACCATTGTGGTCCCTTCATCCATAATTCGCATCTTAAAAATTCTGATGGAATCAAACCTCTGGTTCCAAAATCTGCAGGATTTTCTTTTCCAGCCACATAATTCCATTGAATACCTGGAACAGCTTCCTGAATCCTTGCAACTCTGTTTGCCACAAAAGGTAGCCAACGGCGAGGTTCTGACGAAATCCATGCCAATGTAACCCGTGAGTCTGTCCACGCGTAAATATTGTTAATTGGTAGTTCTATGCATGATACCACTACATGCAAAAGGTTTGTTAAAAGTAACGCAGCACATAGCTCTAATCTAGGAAGAGACTGGGTTTTCAAGGGAGCAACTCTAGTTTTCGATGTTAAAAGGCTAACCTTGACTGAAGAATCAGCGCTGATTATTCTGAGGTAAATGACTGCACAATAAGCTTTCTCTGAGGCGTCACAAAAAGCATGAATTTCTATAATTACTGCCTTTGGACTTAAGACATACCTCGGAATTTGTAAACTTGATAGTAAGGGTAATTCTAAGTAAAATCGTTTCCACTTCCTATTTATTCTCTTGTCCACGACTTCATCCCAACCAAGTTTTAAGCTCCACAACTCTTGTAATAATATTTTCGCATATATTATAGGAGGCGCTAACCATCCCAATGGATCAAAGATTTTGGCCACCTCTGCTAAAATGCTTCTCTTGGTGAACTCTTTATCATTTATGCACTCTGAGAAATGGAATGTATCACGAGAGGGGTTCCAATAAATACCCAATACCTTCACATTTTTATCACTGGTTATTTCCAGAGAAGTACTAGGTTCTCTTAACGACTCAGGAATCTTTTCTAAAATAATTGAACTGTTCGAAATCCACTTCCTTAAGCGGAATCCACCTCCTTCCATCATTTCAGTCAACTGCTGAACTAAAGCTATCGCTTCCTCTTCACTTTGCGTTCCTGAAAGTAAGTCATCTACATAAAAGTCGCGAAGGGCAACCTTCGATGCCAAAGGAAATCTAGCTTGTTCGTCTAATGCAAGTTGTTTCATTACTCTAGTAGACAAATATGGCGCACTGGTAGTTCCATACGTCACTGTTACCAATCTAAAAGTACTCAAAGACTCACTAGGACTATTTCTCCATACTATTCGTTGCCAATTTGTATCTTCTGGGTGAACTCGTATTTGTCTGAACATCTTTTCCACATCGGCGCATACCGCGACTTTGTAAGTTCTGAATCGTAGAAGAATTGGAAACAGCTCCTGCTGAACTCTCGGCCCAACCATCAAAAGGTCATTTAATGAAAGTCCAGAGGTTGTTCTAGCTGAAGCATCGAAGACAACTCTCAACTTAGTAGTACTACTTGATTCCTTCAACACGGCATGATGAGGCATGTAATACGCAGAATCAGTAAAAATCTCTCTCTCAGGCACTCTTTCCATATGTCTTAGCTCAAGGTATTCCCTCATGAAATCCTTATATTGTTCATAAATTTGAGGCCTTTTTAATAATGAATTCTCTAAAGACTTGAACCTACGTATAGCTAACTGTCTCGAATCTCCAAGCTGGGAAGGCGAAGAATGAAAGGGTAATTTCACTACGTATACACCACTTTCGTCTCTTCTAAATGTAGATTTGAAGTGATCCTCACATGCTCTCTCCGACTTAGTAAGCAAATCAAATGTAGGTACAGCATCTAATTTCCAAAAGTTAGACAGCAACTGCTCAGTATCCGCTTGTATATTATTCACATAGATAGTGGGTTTATCCTCTGTTGAAGTATCCACACTACCTGAAATAATCCATCCTAGTTCAGAACGAGAGGCTATTGGTTTACCTTCTCCGCATTTAATCGTTTCTCCCTTCAGAAGCGGTAAAGAAACATCTACGCCTAACAGTATATCAACAGGCCCCCTCTTGTAGAATGTCGGATCCGCCAACATTAAATTATTATATTCCTCTATGTACTGCTTATCTAAAGTAAAATGCGGCAGTTCTCCAATAATTCTATTGATGATAAATACTGGAACTGTAAATGAAACTTTAGCTGGAAAATGCGGGACAAAACTAATTTGAGCAATTCCATTAGTCTTTGTATCCGAAGATCCTAAACATGAAATAAAAACCTTGGCATTTCTTCTCGGTAACCCTAATCTTCTTGCACACTCTTCGGTAATCAGGTTCGCTTGACTGCCAGGGTCGATCAATGCTCTACACAACTGGTATTCACCAGATGAATCTAATACTTTAATAGCAGCAGTACATAGCAAAACCTCACGCTGAAAACTAAAGTCTGATACACAAGATTTAATTACTGGACTAGAGTTCGTAAAATTCTCCTCAGACTTTGCCGATTGGGTACTAGATTCCATTATGGGAGAAAATGGCTTAGCAGTCACCGATAATTTTCTTGAACTAGTGATAACTCTTAAGTGGTTCTGGCTCCTTTTGAACCTTTTCAAAATGCAGCAATGTATGAGGATTTTTAAAGCATTTTTTACATTTAAATATACTTCTACACTCCAAAGCTTTATGATGTGAAACTAAACAATTAAAACAAAGATTGTTTTTCTTGACAAAATTAATGCGAGCCTGAACATTTAGACTTAAAAACTTGTTACACTTCAACACTGAATGACTGCAAGGAAAGGGAAACCCAGCCTATGTTTTGGTAGAAAAATTGGTTTGTTTTGAAGAAAAATTAATTCTTTTTGCAGAAGATATTCAGAGCGGTAAATTACTTCATTTTCAATTTCTAAAGCAATATCGCGATAAAATCAGTGCAACTGTTGACACGAATTACTTCAGCACAGTAATAAAAAAAATTAAAGATGAATTTGCTGACAGATTTGAGCAATTCAAAACCAACAAAACCACTCTAGCATTCATAGTAAATCCTCTCAACACAAATAAATAGTAACGAAATCCACATTGAGCCATTTGGAATTGATACTGGATCTCTAGAAATCCAATTGATCGATTTAAAAAGTAAAGCATTGTGGAGTGAAAAATTTACAGAGTTGAAAATCAAGTTGGAAGAGTTGGAGGTCCAGAAATGTATGTACATAACGCAACAAAAGTGGACAGCTTTAAAAGAATTGCCGCGAGTTGAGGCACTTATATTCGACGCATGGAATAGTCTTCCAGATTGCTACAGTGAGGTGAAAAAATTGGCATTTGGAGTGCTGACTATCTTCGGATCGACATATTCGTGCGAGCAAGCGTTCTCTTGCATGAATATAATTAAAAGTAAAGTAAGAAGCCAACTAACAAATGAAAATTTAGAGTCGTGTTTGAAACTTAAAACAACAAGTTATGAGCCAAATTTATCCAAACTTTCTAAAACCATGCAAAGCCAACGCTCCCATTGAATTTGTTTGCTCAAATGTATGTTGATGTTTTTTCTATTTTAAGAACAAGTTACATTGTTTAGTAAAGTTTAAATTTTATACTTGAATAACCATGCAAAGCCATCGCTCCCACTAAATTTGTTCGCTCAATTATTTGTTATTGAAGTACAAGTTAGTGTTGTAAGTAAATGTTTAATTGTTTTAATTTTTTACTTAAATAATAAGTAATTATCTAATAATGCCATATATATATATGCCATATATATATATATATATATAATCTAATTTGTTGTGAAAAACACTACTTATATATGAATAAATAGATATTTTTCTTATAAATAAATAGATTAGTTTTTTATATCAAAAAACTTTATTTATGTGAGTACTATTTATTGTTGGCAAGAAAAAATTTTGTGACTCTAAAAACTTTGAAATTTTGTAAATTGTAATTTTTGACTCTTCCAACTCAAAAGGTTGCCGAGCCCTGCTCTAAACCATTAAAATAGCTTCTGGGGTGTCTTACCTTTTGTTAACATCACGGATTCGTTTCCTGGGAAGATTCCTTTGAAGGACAAAGGGGAGGGGGAAAATGAGATTTTTTTTTTTTCTTTGAATGCGAAAGTATTTTAGTGCATTGCTTGATTGTACAATATTTCTAGTTCTGTTTCTCCTACTTTTCTCACACCGTGCCTACGCAATTGAAACTGACGTATTTGAATAAAAAGAAATTTAGTAGCTTATGAAACAACTAAGTACGGAAATTTACAACGATCGTCATTTAAAATGTCAGTTAGTTACAAATATAAAAAAAAATATAATATACGAATACACGTTTGGCAACCGAACTTTGAAATGGGAAAAGAGACTATTTATTCATTTGTTAGATTTATCAGTTTTTAATTGCTTTTCTGCTTTTTAAGCAAAATTATCGAAAAAACATAATGCACAAAAAAAGTCATGTTACTTTAATTCAGGAGATATTATAAAGAATCGAAAAAGTACCGAATACCAGAATTTCGCTATAAAAGCCATAAAAAAATTCACGAATGGATTTTATGTATTTCCTTAAATTCAGTGTAGATTTCTGGATTGTCCAGTATTTTCCATTAATTCAGACAGTAAAAATGCCATCAGATAATGAATAATGTTAAAGATCTACATTTTTTGTACTGCTGCTACTAATAAAAATAATAATCTATCAATAATTAAAAATAGGGGAAACGCATATTTACAGCACTGTTCTCACTGCTTTTAGACCATACGTCGCTCTCATGACCTTCGCCTAATGGCCCGGTCAAGCAGGAGTGTAAACGGGTAATCACTCATTCACGGTGTATGAAATAAGAATAACGCCAGCGTGTACAACACAATATACATATAGCGACAGATTAGCTCTCTTTCTTAGCCCTGAAAACAAACAATGTCCAAAGCGGCAGTCGCTTTCCCTCCCTCTTGAAAGCCATAATTACACACTACAAAATCCTTCCAACACCCACTGCTATATACAGAGAGAAGCATTTCCAGATAGTTTACCGATTTCCAGATATTAACATTTCGACATCTATAAACGTTGAAATGTAATATGTTTTCATAAGATAAACAATAGCTGTTCTCAGGTGTGATAGATAATCTTTTACAAGTGATATACTAATGGTGGTTGATTACAAATCAGTTAGAAACTTTCACCTTTCACAAGTTAACGTTTAATAAAATAGAAATAACCATTTGCAATTTTTGAAAGCTAATTGTAATTTTTCTCATGACGGGCTTCAAATTTTAAAAAGTAAAATATCAAAAAATGTCATGCTCGTGGCTTTTACAAAATATTTTCATTCAAAACAAAAATGCTTACCCAGATATAAGTAATGATATTCGTAAAAGAGTTTCAATTTGTTCACATATTTCTAAAAACATTCAAATTCGTAACAGTTTTAAAATGTTAAGTAGATATATTTTGGGGCTGTGGCTTTCATTGAAAGGATAATGCAAAGTAAATCAGGAGCAGTAAACCATTTTTAACAGCATAGCTTCTGTAAATGGTCAGGAAAGATTTTAGGAAAGGTTGTACGAAAACATTTATGCTTACGAAAGAATAAGATTGAAAAGTAAATGTAAATGCACCAATTTTCAATTTTTTTTCCATTACAGTTTCAAATACTGTGCTAGCATTAAGAGTATAAAACAGAGAGCTAAAAAAAATTCGAAACCTTACAACCTTTGTGAGAAAAAAAGATATTTTAAGACAGAAAATAGTAATTATTTGTTTATCTGTTGAAGAAAAATGTAAAAGCACTGACTTTCGAAATTATGTCATAAGAATAATATTTAGCATTTTGTATAAAACTATAATAGTTGCCCAACCAGCAACTTTTTACATTTTTTTTTGTTTAACAATAACTTCATCACACGCAGATATTTGTGAGCAATTTCTGTTCGTGTTATAATTTAATAAGTATTGACTTTCTTTGCAAAATAATTATTTTTAGCAGTGATCTTTTGCAGATTTCCTTTATTCTTTTTTTTATATTCATCAAAATATGCCCATCACTTAATTGCTTTGAGAGGAACTATGTTTCTTAGTTTTTCTAACATAAGGATCGTCTTGGACAGCACTTTTCTTAGAAACAAAGATATAAAATGTAGTAGTGAAAAGAGATAATAAAGATCATAAAAACTAAACGTTTAATGAAATTTGCTAATTACGTAAGTTTTAGAAATGCATTAGAAAAATAAGAATATCAAGCATTTAAAATGCCTGAAAAATAATACATAAGGGGAATTATCTGCCGAAAATCCTCTTAAGAAAAAAGGCAGACCAATGACAGAGCGGTAGTGTCGCTGAACCCTGGTAGTTCGAACCAAGCTCGAATCCCAGCAAACAGGCTGCTGCAGGGGCGTTTTCTTGTTTTTCCTATGTGTAACGAGAATACGGGGCAGTTTTCTTTAGAAAGTTCTTCACAAAGGCATCCCTCTTTTATGTACTTTTCCATAGTAAAAAAAATGCAATATAAGAAAAAAATTGTTTGTGAATGTGTGGAGATTATTTTAAAGACCAAACATTTTTGCTATGATTTTCATAAAAATTATAAGACAATAGAAGGAATTAACCTTTGTTATTAATATCGGAATAGGTAATTATTTTCTCACCTATTTTATATTAAAAAAAATTGATTTCTTTCCTTCATCGTGCTTGCTAAAGTTGCTAATAAGCTTGCCCTTGTTCTAAAATCGGTAGAAACTGAAGGTTTTCGATCTGTTTAATCATGGTATTTTAATCTCATGATTGAACACAGCCCTAGCCAGTGATGCATTTTTTCATAGGAGAGTAACAGCAACATTCGTAATATTAAGAATAAATAAATCAATTTTAGAAGCAAAAGATTTTGCTGTACAGTTATCTATTTATTAAACACTTGGAAGAAATGTTAATATTTTCATCTAGCGATAAACCCTGTCCATTATTAATAAAAAAATTCGAGAGCATGTTTTTATTTCTCTGCGATGCCTAAGACGTTTTATTTATCTTTGACATTATTAAAAAATCGTTGCTCAATACAGCAAAAGTAAGTAATTCAGAAAGCCATTTTACCTGGATTTCTTAGCAACATTTTTCAATAAGTGTTTCTTCGTACCATGAGTGTCATAAATAAAATAGGTTTCTAATATCTTATGATATTTTCTCCTTATAACAGTTTTACCGTAAAGAAGTACAGAAACAATCGCTGGATTTCACAAAATTGGAACACTTTTTGATTTAAATTTTAATTTTATTTGGTTTTATGAGTAAACAGTACATTTAAGTTTTGAATTGGTAAGAGTAGGCTGCGCTATTACTTAAAAGAAGAAGGAAGTAAAAGCTTAAATTTTATTAGTATTGTTTTTTAAATTTCAGTGGTAAACTTTGATTTGAAACACCGGGCGACAATCTGATGTTTTCAAACTATAAATGCTTTATTTTTTCGTTTATTTTTTTAAAGCCTTGTTAGCGATATGAGGTGTATAGTATTCATTTCCTCGGCCAAAATTGTCATGAATGTTTGATTTTTAATAATTATTCCCTTCGTCCCTGGTGTAGATCCATAGTAAGAACTGAGACAAATCTGGTTCGCTTTTCTTTTCCTCCTTGTCTGCTGTTGTTCTTAATTAGTTTGAAATACACTGAATTATTTCCTTCATTAATGTGAGATATATAGGCATGTGCTAGATTTAATGCAATCATAATATGCTCTAAATTTATACACATAAAAAAAATCACTCATATTACAAAGAACGATTTTAATACTACAGAACTAAATTTCTTAGTTCAAGTACTTATTCCGCTAGACGATAAATATTTTTACTCTCATTTTATTTAAAATACTGCATGAAAGAAATGTACAACTTATGGATTTTCGACAGTCAATATACTTTTTTCATAGCATTACGCAAATAAATTACTATTAGATGATTCGTCTCAATGCTTGTGGCCGTCCTAAAATTGGAAAATATTTGTTTTAGAAATTAAATCTAATAAAGATCTCATTGCTGAACCAGATTTAAATTATATCAGTTTTATGAATAATGGACATAATATTTTGGAGAGCTTTACGGACATAATTAACGGATATAATTAACGGGAATATATTGTATTCTTTATTAATCATCAAGAAATTCCCTTAAAACGATTTTTTTATTAAAGGGAAGAATTTTAATTTGAGTGGCTGTGAAAGACATAGATCAATAAAAGAACTATCGACACATTTATTACTTCTGCTATAATTAATTTAAATATTAGAACTAATTTAGTGGAGGCAAGAATTTATAAACGTCTCGTGCCGAACTGTCTTTCATTTGGCTTTGAGTGTTAAGCATTTAAGAATTATTTAAGCATTAACGGCACTGTCTTTTTTTTACTGAAAACTTACAGTTCTTTTTCATATTGAATATTTCTTTGATGATTTGTTTAACATTTTGCCTAAGAAATGAAGCCAAGAATTCATTTCCCAGGTTTAGAATGTAATTTTTTACTGAGGCCATGACATGACGAAAGCTAAAAGATACAGGAGACGAAACGTCTAGTAAACGGATGTTGTAAAATGAAATTGAAAGATATGTGAAATTATTGTTCTAAAAACTGAAAAGAAAACCTAAGCGAATCTGTACTATTGTATTGAGCAATCAATAACAAGTTTAAGAACTTTTTAGAGAAGCAAAATAATAATAATAATAATAATAAATCTGAAGGCTTTCAGATTTTATATTACGCCCAGGGCGACGTTTTCATAACGTTTTATGTGTTACCTTTATTTATTAAATATCATGTTCTTCGCACTTAAACCATAAAACTCAATTCAACAGCAGTATCACAAAAAGTTTAAAAAAAATATATCTTTAGAATTTTCGATACACAGTCTCGCGCGCTGGACATAATTTTTTTTTCGTACAGCGTTGCTGTTGCTCGCTTTGAAATCGTTGAGATTGTTAATCAAAAATTCATTAAAGTTTTACAAAATATCAAACAGATAATAAAACAAATTCCAAATTTGGGCTTCCAGATGCCCATATTCGAGTGAAGGACTACGTTATTAAAAATTTGATGTCTCTAGGTACTGTTGATTTTTCAGAATGCGAGAAACATACATTCATACTGATTCTTTATTATTTAGTTTCTCTAAATATAACGCAGGAGTCTTTCTTATATTTGGTGGCAGCGATTTCAAAAGTGATTCAGACTTTCATAGTATTATTTTTAAAATATACTATAAAAGTCAGTTATACTAAAAATTTTATAGTTAAATTTTTTATATAGTTTATATTATTTAGTTACACTAATTTTTTTTTATAGTGAACCAACGCAAAATGCCAAAACAAAATAATAGCCCTTTTGGGCAAATTGCCCCTTTGGGCTAACAATTGTCTAAATTTCAAATGAAATTAGGAGATTTAGAGTTTTCAGTTCTTTATATTAAAAAAATACTAACGCAATTCAAATCTAGGTGTGAATTCTCAATCCAGATTAAAGCTAAAAACCGACGTTTGTTATTTCAGATTTATTGCGTATGCAATAGTTTAACTAATAAATATTCTACTGCATTTAAGATTTTAAAAGCAATATGTTTGAAAATAAGATATCTGCATAAAAGAAAACTTTTAAGTTTTGTAGTTCTGAAATCTATTCATGAAATGCTGATGAGCTGAAACTTGCTGGACATTTACCCTACGGCGCTCCCACGGTCAGTCGGAGAAAAGCTATTCTTTTGCAATGTTCTTGACAGTTCGCAGCTACTAATGTTTATGGAGCAATCTATCTCAAGTAGGCGGAATCTTTAATCCAAAATTCTGGGAGGGAACACAACTAACAAAAGAAGTTGCTAGCATTTTTCGAAAGTTCAGTGTTATTTTCGCGACATTTTAGGGGGAGTTGGGTCAAAAGTTAGCGACAATTTTAAAGGTATTTGCAGAAAATAACCCGACAGGCTAAGGGCTAGAATTCTTGTGCTATATATTTAACAAAATTTAAAATTTGATGTATCGTTGAGTGCCCTCTTCTGAACTTGAACTGATTTTCATCCATTAGGTTTAGACGTTCAAGGTGTTCCGTGAGCCGAATACTAATAAGTCTTTCGAATACTTTGCTTAAGGCAGGGAGAAGGATTATCGGCCCCTAGCTGGATATCTCTTTTGGGTTTTTTCCTGGTTTTAAAATGGTTATAATCACGGAGCGTTTCCACTGCTTGGAGCAAATGCGAAAATCTGATGCATACATTGAAAATATTACATAGCAGTACAATGCAGTTCCTGGGGAGGGCGTGCAGTGCTTCGTTGTTAATACTATCATACCCTCGTGCTTTCTTTTTCTTCAAATTTTTAATTATGGCATTTACTTCTGTCGGAGAGGTAAATTTAATGAAGTCTGGACTTCTTCGGTGTTTGATGCTTTCTATTGCTTGCTTTATTTGCTCTTCGTGATCTGGATTCTCTTCGCTATGTTTCTCAAAAACTTTGCTTAGGTTATCCGCCATTACTTCAGCTATTTCGTTTTCGCAGTGATGAACATGCCTCATATATTTAACGGGGTCAAAGTGATTGGTCCGGGATGTGCGTAGTGACTTTGCGATTTTCCAAATTGTATTAGATTGGATATCCATATTATCAAGTAGATTATTCCAGCTTGCTTTGCAATCGATGATTAATTGTTTCATATTTTATTTTCCTTATGAGAAAATCCACATTAAGCGCTGCCAGATTTTCCTGACCCTGTTTCTTTGCTGAATCAGATTTTTAATTTCGCTAGGAAGTTCCTGATAGTTAAAATTTTTCCTGGTCTGAAAGCGTTTGCCATTGCTGTCTGGATTTTCACATTTAATTTGTGGACTTCGTTTTCGATATCTCCGACATGGTTTACGCTGATTCTGCATGGGACAGACATAAGCTGATTTTTGAAAATATGCCAGTTAATCAGAGTTTTAGTTTTATGTAAAGATGGGTAGAACCCGTAGAAATCAAAGTTTACCGGGTAATTGGTCAGGTGAAAATTCCTCTTTAACTTCTAAGTAGGGAGTGGTATGGATAACTTTCAGAATTAAAATGTCGAGTACGTCTGCACTGCCGTCGTAGTGGTAACGTGTTGGAACATCTGGTGCTGAGATGTGTATATTTGCATTAATAGCGTAGTTGCTTAGGATATCTCCATTCCTGTTCGGAATTCTGCTGTTCCGTAGTTGGGTTTTGGCGTTCAAATCGCTGGCTATGACTGTAGGAGGTCTGAGTTTGTAATGTTATTCAAGTCATTCATTCTAAGCGTACTTCCTGGGGAGTGACAAACAGATACAAACAGGTACGGTTCATTAAATCCGGAGTAGATTATTGCCGCAGTATTTTCTATATTTCCTGTATTTGGGATGGAAAATTTTGGGTGCCTGAGGTGGCTCTTGATCATAGTGGCGGTACCGCCTCCTTTATTGTGTTGTCGGTCGTCTCTGATAATATTATATCATTGGATTTTCATTCTGTTACATGCTTCGCTTCATTAAGCCTCATTATATCAATTTTGTAGTTATTAAGATAACTAATGATTTCACGCAATTGGTGTTGGACGCCATTAGCGTTAAAATAAGAAGTTCTTAAAAAGCTTGTCGTAGCTGATATCAAGTTCAAGTTTTTCCCTGTGGAACGGTGTTTGCTACACCCGGGTGTCTGAGCTCTAAGCTCTACCCAATGTAGAATAATTTGGGATTACGAAAGATGATGCAGTTAACCTAATCAAATCAGTATAATATTTTCTTATATATATATATATATATACATATATATACATATATACATATATATATATACAC
>KK116088.1:0-147878 GCA_000611955.2 Stegodyphus mimosarum | reverse complement strand
ATATATATAATTAAGATTTTTAAAGAGTGACTAGTATGAGGTTTGAATACTAGTAACAAAAAGTTAGTACAATTTTTAGCTGGGAAATTGAAAGGTGTTAATGGTATCGAACGAGAAAGGCAGTCCAGCTGATGATATTTAACGTATTAAAGATAAATGCAAATGATGGGAGTCTGAATCCATGAAAATAAATTATACAAACAAAATATTCAATGTAAACACACAAAACAAATTAAATAAAAGTAGAAAAAACAGTATACGAGCAGCTTACACTATAGTAGGTACACAATATCCAAACATATTATACAGAGAATACAGACAATTATCTTGTGGTGGTACATAATATATAGAGAAATAAAGGAGGTGAGTGTGGATTACATAATCCATACATTTAGCTGGGCCAAGGGCCTATCAATATTGTCTAAGCTATTATAATCATAATCACATATTTTTATGCTGGGGTTGTCTATGAGTTGTCTATTGTGAAAATTTATGGCAAGTTTGTAATAATGAGACTTGAGCAACTCAACACCAAGCTCCTCATGGATCCTCTTATTTCGGATGTACCATTCAGCGTTAATTATTTGCCTTAAGACACTGTTCTGGCAAACCTGAAGTTTTTGTCTATTAGTTTTTCTTGTATGTGCCCAAACTGGACTTGCATAGCTTAGTAATGGTCTGAGAATAGACTTGTAAATAAGTAGCTTGTTGTCTATAGATAACCCACTGTTTCGAGCAATTAAGGGGTAGAGTTTTGCTTTACGAACTCGAAACTTGTGGATAATAGATGTGATGTGTGGGGACCACGTAAGAGTATTATTGAGGATCACCCCAAGATAAAGGACTTGCTTGGCCCATGGAATGTTGGTACCGTAAAACTGCAAACTTTTGTTGATTTTTGTCTTTCTTATGAATAAAACAGCTTTAGTCTTCTCCACATTAACAAAGATCTTCCATTTGGAGAGCCAAGTCTCTATTTTGTGTATGTAATTTTGAAGTTGTTGGATAACTGGACCAATGAATGCACTTTGATCAAAGATCGCAGTGTCATCTGCATACATAGCTAAGGTTGTGTCGTGTGTGGTGGGAATGTCGTTCAAATAGATTTTGAAATTGTTATGTAATGATTGTTATGTAATACATCTTATCTTAATTCAGTATCAGTAACTGAAATATACTATCTTAATTGTAATGATTATCATAATTCTGTTATCAGACCTAGAAGTTATTAATTTGATTTTATTTAGTTAATTACAAATTTTGTCTTGTTGAAAAGTAATTGTTGTCAGTTTAATTTTGGCAGTTTTGGTTAACTCTGAATTTAAGTTGCTTGTGCTAATTTTTTCGTTTATCCTTAAGGTTGTTTGGTTAACCATTTAATTTTGTTCTTTAACACTTAATCTTAACTTGGTTTTTGTAATGTTTGGTTAACGCTTAATGGTAATTTGTTTTGTTTAATGTTTAATTTCTGGTCAGTTGGACTTAAGTCATTTACCTGAACAACAGAAACACGAGTTCATGATTCTTTTAGATAAGTACAAAAACATTTTTGCTTTTTCTGTAACTGAACTTACTGGTTGTGATACAATTTTACGTAATATTAACTTAAAAGACAATATTTCTGTCAGACAGAAACCCTACAGAGTTCCTTATCATTTAAGGCAAGAATTAGATAAGCAGATTGCTGAGCTGTTAGAAACTAAATTATTGAAGAAAGTGATAGTGCTTATTCTGCACCTGTTATTTTGGTTAGAAAGCAAGATGGGAGTTATCGTCTGGTAAAAGATTTTAGGAAATTGAATGAGAAAACAGTTAAGAATAGTTTTCCATTACCTAACATGATAGAATTGATTGAGGGTTTGGGGAATGCTACTTACGTTTCCACGTTAGATTTAACTTCAGGTTTCTTTCAAATGAAAATACACCCTGAAGATACTCACAAAAGTGGCTTCACTACTCCTTCTGGTCATTATCATTAGACACGTGTCCCATTTGGAATGAGAAATGCTTCCAGTTCTTTTCATAGAGTGATGTCAATAGTTTTGGCAAATCTTTCGCCTTTACAGATAGGCATTTATATAGATGGCATAGTGATAGCTTCAAATACTTTTGAGGAACATTTAAGCAAATTAAAAATTGTATTTGATAGACTTAATGCACACAACTTAAAACTGAAATCTTCTAAATGCAATTTTTTTAAGAAATCCAATTACATATCTAGGCTTTAAAGTATCTCAAGGTAAAGTGCAGCCTGATGATAAAAACCTTAAAGTTATCAATAGTTTTCAGATGCCTAACAATAGAAAGGAAGTTAGAAGATTTTTAGGTCTTGACAACTTAAAAACTGAACTTTTAACTCAGCCTATTTTGGCTTTACCTGACTTTAAGAAACCTTTTGCTTTGTGTACAGACGCTTCAAATTTTGCTCTAGAAGCCATTTTAAGTCAAGAGGATGAAAATAGATTTTTACACCCTATCTGTTTTGCTAGTAGAAAACTAAAAGGTCCAGAAATTATAGTACTGTGGAAAAGGAAGCTTTGGCTGTAGTTTGGGCGACTGCTCATTTTAGACAATATCTCTTAGGCAAAAGTTTTGCAGTTTATTGTGACCAGTCTTCACTTTCCCATGTACTAAAATTAAAAGATCCAACATCTATGTTTGCTCGCTGGATAATGGGGTTGTCTCAGTATGACTACAAAATTGTTCATAAACCTGGAAAATTGAATTCGACTGCTGATTATTTATCCAGATCTGTAAATGTGGCTGAACAAATACAAACTTCTAC
Source organism: Stegodyphus mimosarum (assembly GCA_000611955.2). NCBI lineage: Eukaryota > Metazoa > Arthropoda > Arachnida > Araneae > Eresidae > Stegodyphus > Stegodyphus mimosarum. Next base: position 145,093 of record KK116088.1, on the reverse strand, counting down.
TACTCCTGATCTTCTACACACCATTAAAGAACAACAAGCTCTTGATCCTTACTGTGTACAAGTAAAAGAAGATTTACAAAATAATAGTATTCCAAAACCTCCTTCACAAATCTTCTCCATTGAAAATGAAACCTTGTATTGTAAATTTAAAAACCCTAAAGCTCGTTGGCAAAAACAAAATAGAATAGTCTTACCTTAAACATTAGTTCCAAAAATTTTCCAACAAAATCATGATTCACATGTAGCTGCTCACTCTGGTTTTCATAGAACCCTTCATAGAATTCAAAAAGCATTCTTAATTCTTAATTATGTAAAATCCTGTCATTCATATGTACAGAAGCGTGGTTTTAATCCATCACACAAAGCATCATTAATGAGAATTCCAATAGCTAATAGATCTATTGAATATAGCCATAGACATTGTAGGTCCTCTGGCCGTGACACTTTCTGGACATAAATACATATTAGTTATCATTGACTATTTCACGAGATGGCCAGAGGCTTATGCTTTACAAAATTGTTCATCTGAAACCATAGTTGAAAGACTTGAGTTGTTCATTGCTTCTCATGGGGTACCACAGCATATAATCATAGACGGAGATACTAATTTTATTTCACAAGCTATTACTGAAGTTTATAAGAAATTAGGAATTTGTAAACACACCACTACAAGTTATCATCCACGATCAGATGGAGTCGTAGAAAGATTAAATGCAACACTTATTAGCTCTTTAAGTCACTTGGTTTCTGAAACTAAAGAAGATTGGGACAGGCATTTACCTTTTGCTTTATTAGCACATAGAACCGGGAAGCATCAGGCATTAGATGAGTGTCAAGCGTTTCTCTTGTATGGCCGAGATTTAACGCTACCATTTGATATGTTGACTCAGTCTAAATTTAAGACTTATGATGATACCAAAACGTATGCGAAGGATTTATTCGTCAGACTGCAAAAATCTTTTCAGGTAGTAAAAACAAATTTAACTACTGCAGCTGAGAAACAAGAAACTACTAGAGAGTCAAAAGCGTATTACAGAGGCATACAGCTAGGTGATATAGTTTACTTATACACTCCTGTGGTACAGCCAGGAACGGCTAAGACGTTGTGTAAATTTAACAAGGGCCCTTACCGAGTTGTAGAGAAGTTATCAAAGGTTAACTTCAGAATAGAGTTAGTGACTAAACCACATACACGACAGATGGTGCATATTGATCGTTTAACCAAGGTGCGAGCAAGAATTATATTTCCTACTTTAGAGATCTCTGATCAAGATCGTTCTTCTGCTGATCAACCTAGTGACACTACTACACAAATGCCTTACAATTTAAGGCCCAGAGACGCTCACGGATTTGTAACTAGTAATTGAACTTTACACTTTTATACATATTGGTAGGTTTAGGAGAAATTTATGCCTTACTTGAAGTTCTAGATTTTGTAAGAGTTTTTATTCAAACTTGTTTTTTTTTTTTGTGTGTGTGTGTGTGTGTGTGTTGCGCGATTAGTTCAGTTGACTTGGGTTGTTTTGACTATATCCAGTTCATGTTTTGTCAGGAATTTTAACTTTCTTCTCTCTATAACCTGTTTTTTTTGAGACCTTGGTAGCTGGTCCATTTGGTTTCTCCTTCAGGTTAATGTTTCAAAATTGTTTGTTTACCTTACTAAGGGACGCCTTAGTGTCTTTCGGCTTAATTTTTGATTAGGTGGTTGCTATTTCTTACTCACACGTGTTTGATGTGTTTTGGTCGATCACACTTGCCTACTCATGTTGTGTCTATCTTTGGTGGGATTGTTTGAATAACCTAAGTTCGGCTGTTAATTAAGCTACCTAAGTTAACTTTGTAGTTTTGACTTCTGTAATGGATTGTTTTCTTTTGTTTAGGAAAACGATTGTATCTCGTTTTTCGTGTAGATTTATGTCTTGATTTTTTTTGTTTTGTTTAGATTGCTTCATCTTTTGCCGTTGGTAAAGGTTGTTTGTACTCAAGTGAGTGTTCGATTTCTTGGTGATGAAGGCTTGTTTTGAGTAACATGACCTTTTAGGTCTTAGGGCACTGTATTTTATGGTGTGTTTATTTTGTGGGTTTTATTGTATTACTCATAGGTTTTTTTTTGTGCTATTTTCCTTGATTAGAATTGGAGGTTAGTTTACGTTTCTCAGGCTTAGGCCTAGTTTGGATACTTTGGGAGTGTTTTGTTTCGTTTTGAGTAGTATTGTGGATTCCGATTCTCAATTTAAGGTGGTAGGGTTAATGTTTTTGCTTTACTTAAAAAGTTAATTAGTAAGTTTTAGTTTTAGTTTCTCCTTGGTCAGTTTAACAGCTGGCTCTGTTACAAGTAATAAGTAATTTCTGCCCCTGTCACCACTGCTTAGCGTTTAACTTTCATATGTGTTTTGTAAAGTCAGAGGTTATTGATTCTTTTCCGAACAGAACGGGGTAGGATTGTTATGTAATATATACGTATCTTAATTCAGTATCAATAACTGAAATATACTATTTTAATTGTAATGATTATCATAATTCTGTTATCAGACTTAGAAGTTTTTAATTTGATTTTATTTAGTTTATCTTAAATTTTGCCTTGTTGAAAGTAATTGTTGTCAATTTAATTTTGGCAGTTTTGGTTAACTCTGAATTTAAGTTGCTTGTGTTAATTTTTTTCGTTTATACTTAAGGTTGTTTGGTTAACCATTTAATTTTGTTCTTTAACACCTAATCTTGACTTGGTTTTTGTAATGTTTGGTTAACGCTTAATGTTAACTTGTTTTGTTTAATGCTTAATTTCTGGTTAGTTTGACTCTTAAGGTCATTTTCATTTTGAATTTTAAAGTTCTTTGTTTTACACAAGTTGGTGTACAAAGCTTAATAAGTTTCGTTAACGTCCCCCTCTTTCTGATAAAGTTGGAATCCGTATTTTCTGACTCTGGTGGCAATGTCGTTTATGGTGTTGTAAAAACATTTCTTTTTAGAAACATAAATTACATTTTTTTAAAAACATAAATTTTGCTATGTAATTATTATATTTCAATTGCAGAAACTTTCTTCGGTGTTCATTTAATTTAGTGATTAACAACAAGTTTTTAATTCATTTTCACAAAATTTTTACTTTGTGTTGGGAATCAGAATTTGTGGGTTTGTTTTCGTCATTTCCCTGGAGAAAAATTCTCAGAATGCTTATCTCTGCCAGACAGTGGTCTGGAAAATTTCCTTCACCAAGTGCAAATCTGCACCCTGCTTGAAAAGTTTTTTTTTCTTTTTTTTTGTATGTAGCTAGCCCACGCCGGGGTTTTGGCTTTGGGTGATTCGGAGTCAGTTAGGTTTCCACCATGCTAAAATGAGACCCTGAATGAGGGTAGCTGCTGAAATGTTAGGTCAGTGACCCTTGTGGGTCGATTGTAACTCTTGCAGAAATAGGGATTATCCGCCAACATCCGGCTTACCACTCCATGCCTTCACCTTACTGCTTGGATTCTCCTTCTCGGGTTGCCGTGCAACTGGCGGCTTTTGGATCTCCAATCATCGCCAAGCCAGGGGATGGCGAGAAGAAAAAGAGCCTGCAGCAGTCTTCGACAGGGGAGATTTTTTTTCTGAAGTTTTCGCCGGACATGAAGCATTAGCTGAGACCGAGCTTTTGTCTGACGAAGCAAAACTGGAGGGACGTGGCCCGCAAAACTGTCGGCGAGAAGACATGGCGACAATTTCATTCGTATATTTCAGAATTCTAATTCCGTTTTATTATTGTTTTACAGATTTTCTACCACTGCTGAGGAAAATGTGTTCCCTTCAAGACGAAATGTCATTTATTGAAAATTAATTTAGCTGGTGAACCCACCTCCTAAAGTACTAACCATATGAATGTTGTAGAGGTATCTACATTGTTTTTATGTTTCTTAGGAGTGACATGCCACCACAGGAACAATGTAACAATTGTTTTCAGCCTTTCGGCGTTCCCCTATATCTTTGTCTGGTACGTTTTTTTATTGTCAAGCATATCTTTGTTTCATGCTTAGTCACTGTAGATGACTACGTCTGTTAAACTGCTATAACAAAATATCTTGTAGAAATGTCTTATTTAATTCTTAATAAATATGAAAGTTACCAAATCTTGTTTGTTTCACTCATAATTTAGAACTCTGGACCCAATAAATTAATTTCAAACATGAACGATTTTTGCACATGTAGAACACAACGCCCTTTATTAAGTATATTTACCCTTGTTGTATTATCGTTATGGTATTTACTGTTATATTCGTCGATATTTATTTAACTTACTGATATGTTGTTTTCAATGTTTGTCCCGCAATTTCTTCCTTTGCAGTATTTTAGTATTGATATGGTATAAAAGAAATTTAAACGATCATGGCACTCAGGAGAAATAAATCCAAGATGTTAAAAGTTAAAAATACCGTAACAAAATTTGTAGGTCCGAGCAAGAATCCCTGTGGGACAAGTTCAAGTTTTGGAATGAGGGCCTGGAATTCATAATTTAAATTTGAAAAGTATTCAAAGGCAGTCATTCTGACTTCTATTTTTTCTAGTACAGACTTTGCAGTCATGAAATGATTGAAGAATATTTTCGCTTGAATAAAATGTAGTTCTATCCATTCAAAGAATGATGGTTCAATTTGATTGGTGGTTTCAGGTTTTTTCCAGTCGGGGGTGATTTGCGGGTTCTTCTGCGGATTAGCGCCTGGTAGGTGAAGGAATTCTTTTTCGCTAACTTTGATTTGAGAGTTTTTGAAGTTTTTCCTAGTTTCTTTTGCTTCTTTTTCCTGTTCTATTTTCTGCCGATATTTGAGGCTCCCAAAAAAGTGAGAGTTATATCCCCCCTTGGTTCTCGCTGATTTTAATGGGAACTGGGATAACTTAAAGGACGGAATAGAAGACCTACGGATTAAGACATACAATGGCAAACTGAAAGGATGGCGATTAACTATTTGAGTTTTTGCCCCAAACATTACAGAATTATAACTAAATTACTACAAGATCGTAGAGTACCTTTCCACACTCACAAGATGAATTTACAAAAGCCTATCAAAGCAACAATTAAAAAACTTCCTAAAATCACGAACATAGAAAGCATTAAGGAAATAAATTGAGAACATATGTATTCCATTTCTCAAAATCAGACAAATCACAGTCAAAAAGGACGGGTAAATAATAATTTTGCCAGTTTTTCTGGCTGAAGCAAAACGAAACTCCGAAGGCAAGAAAATCTTGAATATTAAGAAGCTTAGAGGACTAGATATCCAGATGGCAAATTATACAGCAAAGCCAGACCCCGTGCAATGCCATAAGTGCCAGCGGGTCGGGCATACACGGGACCTGTACCATTATACACCTAGATGCTTGAAATGTGCTCAAAACCACGAGACGTTTTAATGTAAGACCAAACGTGAAGATCACACGCCAGTTTTTGTCCTGTGTGGAGAAAAATCATGTTTTATCCTACAGGGGATGCAATAAAAATCCGGATAATATCGGCAAAAAAATAGAACAGGAAAAAGAAGCAAAAGAAACTAGGAAAAACTTCAAAAACTCTCAAATCAAAGTTAGCGAAAATGAATTCCTTCACCTACCAGACACTAATGTGCAGAAGATCTCTCAAACCACTCCCGATTGGAAAAAACTTGAAACCACCAATCAAAATGAACCATCATTCTTTGAATGGATAAAACTACAATTTATTCAAGCGAAAATATTCTTCAATCAATTCAAGACTGCCAAGTCTGTACTAGAAAAAATAGAAGTCGGAATGACTACCTTTGAATACTTTTCAAATTTAAAAAATGAATTCCAGGCCTTCATTCCAAAACTTGAACTTGTCCCACAGGAATTCTTGCTCGGACCTACATATTTTGTTATTGTATTTTTAACTTTTAACATCTTGGATTCATTTCTCCTGAGTGCCATGATATATTTCTATCATATCAATACTAAAATTAAAATCAGCGAGAACTATGGGGGGAATATGACCGTCACTTTTTTGGTAGCCTCAAATGGGGTACCATCATTATCTTCATCCATGTTCTCTTCTGAGTTTAGCTGGTCAAATTTATTTTTCGTGAGGAATATTCAGTATCCGAGGTAGATAAATTTCGTTTATGTGTTATGCGCGGTGTAATAAATCCCTCATTATCTATTGATTTTTTCCTGCGGTTTTTGTTCCTTGCGTTTCTAGTTAGTATTTTAGCCTTCTCGCTTGAGAGGAGTTAGGGGTTTGTTTTTCATTCATTGAATCTTTCTTTTTCGTTTGTTCCTCTAGGAAAAGATTAAGACCTGCAATGCTTTCGCTCGGGTAATGTAGTCGCACTTTGCTTTTGTGAGCTGCTCGTGCTCTTGCATGAAATTATTTTTTACTACTTCGATTCTGTGAATGAAGTTCCCATCATCAGCACTCTCTCGTAATTGCTCAATAGTTTTATTCGCGTTTGCTGAATTTTCATCCATACTGCGAAATTAAATAGTTGCTACCTAACAGAACTGGCTGCCTGATAATGCATACTGAGAATAAACAAAATTAACTTACCAAATGTCAAGTCGAAGAAAGCCGTAACTTCACTTGCCAATTCATCTAGAGCGTACGTTAAACCCGTCCTCGTCTCTAAGAGCTTAGCGAACGAATGTGAGCCATACTTCTTTCCTTTAAATTCTGTTACTTCACCTTGTCCATTTGACCTTAGCGGAAACCTCCGTGTGCAGCGGAAACCTCCGTGATGTCACTAAGCTGACAGACTGCGCATGCGCGAACGTGCTTTGATATGAAAACTGCTTCACAGCTCCTGCGACGGCGAACGCATACAATCATAACGACCAATCAGATTCTCGATAAGCATACCCTTCGTATTTGAAATATTTTACAGCAAGTTTTTATCTTGAAGTGGACACAGATTTTGTTTGTCTTTCTAAGTCATTGCTGTAGTCTTTGCTGTTTTAAATGCAAGATTTTCCCACAGTTAAAATTTTTCTTTATTATTTTACAGGCATATTTTTGTTGCTTTCTTTTTCCTTCTCATTCTTACTAAATTAAATTCATTATTATTTTTCTTTAAATTTTATTTTATATGTTTTGCTTTTGGGAGCGTAAATTTAACTGTCGCAAATTAATATTTATGCAGTTTTATTTCTACAAAAGTAAATTTATTTTTTACATTTTCTTTTCACTTTTTTTTTTTAATTTTACGAAAGTTTTTTCTCAAATTTTTTCCTTTTGACTTTTTTACTTTAAAAATGTTTTTTTATGTTTAAACTTATTTTTTTTACAAAAGTAATATATTTTTTTGCAAGTTAAGTTTTTCTTTTCGCCTTTTATTCATTTTTTTAATTGACTTATATTTTTCAATTTATCTTAAAAAAGTAATATTTATTTTCATGATTTTTTTTTCACTTCTCTGTTTTCACAATGCAATTTTTGTTTTTATTTTTTCCCTAATGTATTTTACTTCCAAAAGTAAATTTAAATTTTTCTTTTCACTTTTCTCTTTTTCCGTTTTTATAAATGTAAATTTTTTCTATTCTTTATAAAATGTTTTCATGTTACATTTTTATTTTACCCTTAACTTCTTTCCCTTGTTTTAAATACTTAGTGATGTTACATCTACATTTCTCCAAAAGTAAACTTATATATCTTTCTCTGTGTACGAAATTTAAGCTGGAATTTACGTGCATGTAATTTCATTCTGCAGGCCTTCATGGATAATATTCTATGGAACTTTAAACCAATACATAGAAGGTTCATACTGTACGGTTTAATTAAATATTACATCTCTTACTTTTTATGCTACTAACACTTAATAGGAGATACTCAGAACTTTTCCTTCTGATGTATTGTGCTAATTAATAATGATTGTATTAATATAATTAGATATTAAATTTTGTAATTTTTGGTGAGAAATTAAAAAGTTTATCTTGGTGGATTTTTTTTCAGTTTGCGCCAAGAATGATTCACTTGGCGAACTTCATAATTTATAGCAAACTATTTTTCTTTCCTTTTTTTTCATCGTCCACGGGCAAGAAAAAAGTCATCCTTCATACATTCAAATAATTTTAACAGAGTGCGTAAACCACATTTTGGTTATTATCTCTTATAATAAATACGCCAAATTTCATAAACGAGCCAAAATGTAAATTCACATATATCTTAGGAAACTTTGAATAAAAAACTCTATTTTTTTTTGCAGGTATGCTTAGAAATACATCTACTTTAAGACGATGGCAAAAATTTTATAGGTTTATTCAAAATGTTTTTCGAAAAATTTATAAAAATTATTTAAAAATACGAAATTTAAAAATAAATCATAAAAAATGGGCGAATTTTACTTGGAATGAACATAAATTTCGAAATATGAAAGGAAGAAGCAAATAAGTTTAGTAAAAAATTGATATTAATAAATGTATACCAAATTCAATTAACATTGAAGAGCTAAAATTTTGAGAGCTAATTTTTTAAAAACTACTAGTGCGATTTTTACAAAACTTGGCAATTTGGCATAACTTGAGTCGTAGAATCGAATTATGGAAAACAAATTGGCATGTAATTTGAGAAAAATTCCGATTTTGTGTCAGAATACCTATGTTAGCACAATGCTATATATATATCTAGTATCTATCCCACATAGCATAAAAACATCCTCAGGATATCCTGAGGATGCTGCTCGGATGATATACGCATATCCTCAGGATATCCCGGAATATCCCCCGAACCTCCTAAACACATTCGCCTGAGTGCTTAATGTCACATCTCAGTATATCACCAGGACATCCTACCTGAGTCCCCTCCTCAGAGTACGGGACGTAGTTAGGATCTGAAATCCTACTTACTACATCCTCAGGACAATCCGAGATAGCCCACTAAGCTCCTAAACACATCCCAGTATATCCTCAGAACATCCCATCTAGGTCCCATCGACAGCGTGTGGGTTGTTATAAGGATTTAAAGTCCTACTTACTACATCCTCAGGACATTCCATAATATCCTAGTTTCCTCCTAAACTCATCCTCCCGAGGGCTTAATGTCACATCCCAGTATTATAGTATAGTGTATCCTTAGAACATCCTATCTAAGTCCCATTGACAGCATATGGGATGTTATCAGGATTTAAAATACTAGTTGTTATATCCCGGAATATCCCCTTAACTTCTTAAATACTTATTCCCGACTTCTTAATGTGACATCCCAGTATATCCCCAGGAATCTTCCTTACATTCCAGTGACAGTGTGCGAAGGTGTTGTGATGACCTAAAACCTACGTATTTTCCACAGATAGTCTCAGGTCCTCCTTCTATTGTTACTAAGGAAAAATAAAAAATGTCGAGAATATTTATACAACTTATTTTTTCAATTTTAATTTCAATTTATTTAATAATTTTTAAATATATCTAAAAATGAATTATTAATACAAAATATTATAAAAGAAAATTTTGCTTTAAAATATTAAAAATCTTTCGATCATTTTTAACTATTCAATAGCCCAAAACGGAATCCTTCAATATATTCATAATTAAATTATTCTACAAAATCAGTTCTGACGTGAGCTAATTGTATTCAAAATTAAATAGTAAAATTAAGCATTTAATAACATTTAAGTAGTGGACCAGTTATGTGTAAATTTTGAAATTCTGAACTTAAGTCGGTTATTTTAATTGAGTCATTATAGATGGCAACAATGTGATTGAACAGTTCATGAGTTCATCTTGCTATTTGCTATAATGGAGCAGAAGATTTTCAAATCAGTTTTTTATAGAAGACATATAGCTTTCAAATTTAAATGCACTGTAATTATCTAACGCCCCAAACATTTTTACATCTTCGCAAATATGTAGTATGCAGTGAACATTATGAGAAATATACTGTTTTTCATAACAAAGCCCAAAATTTACTACGAAGAGATTTAATAGAGACTGTACGCATTCAGAATCGCCGTCTGATTTGGTATTTTTCATAAGAGTCTAATCGAAACATGGAGTAGTAAAAAATTATCATATAGCCTTTTCGTTTAAAATTTCTTTTAAAACAACTAGGCCAGTGTATAGTAAAAAGTGGCGGTATTCTGTAGCTTTCCAAAGTTTCAATTTTTTTAGGGGCCTTAGTTTTCTCGCAAATTCAATTGGTACATAAGGCTTAAAACCTTATAGTCAAATTTTAGTCAAAAAGTAGTCAAATGTTTTAAAATTAATTCAGCATTTTTATCTGGTAATTGTGCTTGTAAGCTGCCTCTACCTATCCAACAATTAATCATTTTTCGTACTACTTTTCCTTCTAAGCACACAAGGCACATAAAGTATAACGGAATATTTATTTGTCCTATATTTGTAATTTCCTTAAAATGGGGTAATAGTTGTGGTAATCGTCATGAGTCAGCTTTCTTCTAAAAATTGGTATTTTGATATAGTTCACCAGTAGGTTGCAGTGGCAGCGCCAAACAGGCGATACGGACTTAAAAACTGTACAGAAAAGCGCCAATTGGCGAAACAGTAAACCTGTTTCCTACAGGCTAACGGGGAGAGAAGAATTTTCTCCGGCAGTCCTGCGTAATTACTTCAGACTGTGTGCGTCTGTGCTTCACCGGGATATGTGAACTTTGGTACCGTATCTGTGTCGTACTCTGAATTTCTTAAGCTGTTACAATGTATCTGGCAACTATGTTATTTTTTCTTATTAAATTTGATTTTTAATTGTAACATGTCTATCTTAACTAAGATTGCTGTTTTTCTAGTTAATGTTAGGGATACTTTCTTAGACACGTGTTACCCACACGTACCTCAAGATTCTGGAAAACGTACCCTGTTGTCAACGTACTTGCCAGCAATACTGTACTTCGAACAACTTGAATAGCCAGTATGACCTTTAGTACACAAAATATATGATTTTGCTAGCGCGTCATATACAATATTATTCACAGAAAATTTTATTTTATTTTCATTTCCGAAGTTAATACCTTCATTAGATAATTTCACAGTTTCGTCCGTAAATTCTTTAAAAAATTCATTAGCTTTTGGTTTTGAACTACCATAATATGCATCCACGATAAATACGTTTCTAGTAGAAATAATATTCACAAAAATCGGGCACAGTGAATTATTATTTGATTTGAATATGGATATACCATCAATATTTATTGCTATTTCTATACAAGATAACTGAGGCAAAATTTGAAGGCTAAGCATTTTTTTAATTTGATTTTCTAAGCCGAAGTTTACATAGTTTCCACTCCTCATTCTTTTTATAAAGGAATTCCTAGGAGTGCCTACAAGTGTACGCGTATCACTTGGTATATTGTTAAAGCATTTATGATTCATCAGAATTTTTAATAATGTATTCAAAGCATTCTGGTTGATTTGGAATTTTAAGCTCCATTCCATTAATTCCAGAAACGAGTTCTTACATGTAGTTTGAGTTGAAACACTGTATGAAATATCTTTCATTTCCCTTTTCTGTTCGAAGGAAATAGATTCAGTACCTGTCTTACCAACTTCAAAACAAGCGTTACAGATCGAAGTGCAAGGTATATTCCGAATCACAGTTTGAACTGCAACTTAAAGGATGTTTGCTAGCGCGGAAATTCGCCACAGGCTTTTTTGCATAATTAAATGCTACTTCATCTTCTGATGAATCCGATAATATAAGTTGATTTATTCTCCTATAAATCTGTGTTTTAGATATATGAGATATTGTTTTTTAGTTCTGATCATTTTTGTAGAATAAAGGTAAAATTTAGGAACTTACTTTTCGCATTCTTTCAATGAAAATCGTTCTGTAACTCTTGTTTGTGAAGTCAGCACCTAACTGGAACCGAATTTGGAACGACGGCAATTTACGTTTAAGTTTCAGCAGAATAGCTAAATTCTAGAAATCAAAAAGTAAATACGTGTACTTTTCCTCTTTGTGAGGTTCTTCAAAGGTATTACTGTTATGCGCAATTAACACTGTTGGGGACGTTCTCCGTCGAAAGTGACTTCCGATTTCAGATGAGCTTTCCATTTCTGCGTTCTTTGTCATGAAGGGGGGGGTCCATTGTAGAGGATACAAAGAAGGAAAAGCCACATAAATCAAAGACGTTTAACAAACAAGAATTTTCTTGGGACATCGGCTACAGAAAAAACGCTTAGAGGTGTTACATTCTGAGCAGAGCTCAGTTTCTCAAAAGCAAAGAAAAGGGGCAGTTATACGAACATTGATAATAATGGAAACAAAGATTTAAGATTTTCAACTTCAATCGTTATTTATAGCATAAAATAAAGTAATAAAACTGCTGAATTTAAAGAATGCATTTAATTTAAAAATTAATTATTTTTCTTAGTTTAAAGTTTGAACATCTATTTAATACGTTATCTAATTTTGAGTTTTTATAACAACATTTAACATTTTGTTATTTATCTTAAAGAAACGTGCTTACTGCATTTTCTGGATGTTACAAAAAATTAATAAAGCACTAATTATTGTTAAATTATGAGGAGTCATGTAGCATTGTCGGCATAACGTAAAAGATTGGCGAGTGCTGGATATATTTTTTTCGCCCTTTGTTTAGCAAAGACCGGATATTTGTACGACTAAAGAGCTCTTTGAGTTAAAGAGCTCTATGAATATTTTTTACCCGTTACGCAAGATTTAATTAAGACAACTGCTAAAAGTACCAATAAAATATAAGATAATTCACTAATTAAGTAGAAAAAAAAAGATCTTAATCCTTCACAAATAAGTAGAGACAGAGAAAAGAATGATTAAAATATTTCACTCACAGTTCGAAAACTTTCCCTAGTGACGATCATGTTACTGTCACAACACGTCAGGGAGCGTCCAACTACAGTTCAAGGAAGAACGATAAGCAAATTGAGATGATGCGATATTTTTGTTCAAAGCTCTTGTCATCCAACACGAATGCATCAAAAATTCTTTATCAGGAAAGCTTCTGGAAACTCTCTAAAATCTTCCAACCAGAACCGGCAGAAAACCTCCATTTCGCAGGAAAACCTCCCTCGGAGAGGGCTTGGAAAAGATCGTTCTAAGAGCTCTACATCTCGCATCAGTTTCCGGAAAATTATCAGTTCATCGCATCTTCAAAACTTGAATCGGTTTTTCTGGCGCAGGAAAGCAAGCGCGAGCCACCCGCAAGGGTAAAAGCTCGGCCGCAGGGCCAAAAGCCCTCTCTGATAATTCTCTTCTCTGTATCAAAACTTATCTCCTAAATTCCGGCGAAACCGCCGCAGCATCGCAAATCTCTTTCGCTAAAAGCCGAGGCCGGACGCCGGACGCTAGCGCAAGCCACCCGCAAGGGTAAGCTTGGCCGCAGTGCCAAAAGCCCTTTCTGCTAATTCTTTCCTCTGTATCCAAACTCAAAACTCTCTCCAAAAACTCTCTGAAAAACTGACTTCAAAACTCGCGCAACAACCGAGGAAAACTAGATTTCTCCTCCCATTAAACATTACTGGTCCAAAAGTTACACATAAAATTAAATTCTTGCCAATACGGGACTTTTCACCATAATTTAACAGGACAAATTCAAACCCATAAACGAATCAAAATAAAGTCATTGTCTACACCTTACGGAGAGACGGGGACGCCCTAACTTTACCTTTTTGGTTATACAGGCGTAGTCCTACGCCCTCCTCCTTGTCTGTTTTTATCAGCTCCACCACAGCCAAGGGAGCGGACAAGACAGTACCAGTACGGTCCCTGCCGAGCCTGAACCCAACCTGGGTACAATACCCGGGCTCTAGTCCTGTGAAGAATAAGGTACAATAGTACCTGATATTTTACCCCCGTGGTTGAGACTGTCTAAGTACAGATCCTAGCCAGTACTTCCCAGGAATTCTCCTGAGTCAACCCCCCACCTGCGAAAACTGGAAACTAAAAATTCGACCCCCCTTGCCAACAAGCGAAAAATCTAAGGAGAAACAACAAAACACTGCCCCTTCAATATCCAATTTACCACCTTTCCCTTTGTTCCGAAGCTATAAGCAAGGCAACATTCACAAAGATGTAACGTAAGTGAATAGCGGGGAGCCCATTACGAAATCCACTTTTACTGCTTCGTAACAAAAGACAAGGGAAGCAACGATATACTGTCCTCAGTTGCAACTGTCATCTTAAAAGGCTATTCACACAGATGTTACTTCCCTTAAAAGACGCTCCCCTTTCTCGTTTGAAAATTGAATCGTTGAAGGAAAAATAATTGCCTAAAGATTTTAAATACACTCTTTGCAAATATATATAGATTCATTACGCTTTTCACAATTTCAGATTTAAAAAATCAAATACAAATACAAATAAAATTGATTACTTAAATGATAAAAAACACTTAAATTTTGCGACACAGAAATCGCGACACAACAATGTTAAAATATTTGTAATGAGGCACATAGGTCAGGTACGTTTTTATTAAATAGAGTATACATACAAGGGCTATCTGCCTAAAACGAGGGATGCTACCATGGAGGAATTTCGAAGAAAAACTAACCTTTGAGTGGGTATTAAAAATAATGCATGTAATTTTCATTCTAATTATATTTATGCATATTTCTTACGTAAAAATTTCGGGTACATGCTAAATTATTGTAAATTACTTTACCTTAATTCTAATTATTAAATGCATCTAAATTTATAATGATTATAAATACTATCTAAAGATATAATAATCTTAACATTGAATTGTAAACATAAATTGAAATTCTGTTGAAAAGTATGTTAGAAAACTATTTAAGCAAGAATTGTTCGTACTGGAAAGCAGTCTGTTAAAAGGTATTGTAAAGCATGAGATGCGTACTTAACGAAGTAATAAAGAAGAGTTTTAGAATATGTATTGTTGAAAATAGGGGTAGAAGAAATCTGATAAGAATAATTAAAAAAATTATCCCCTTACATTTTATAACAATCCACTTATAAGTTTTAAATAATACTTAAAAAAATCCCCTTTTTTTAATTTCCTTTCAGAAATATTCAGAGAACGTTAAGTACTATTTAACGTATTTCACTATTAAAGTAAAAGGTGCTCTAATTTGAAATGGAGCGAATAGAGCATTAATTATAAATTGACTTCGATTTTTAGATTTAAAAGATGCCTCAGAAGCTAAACAATCATGTCGTATTTGAGAAAGTATTTTAGGAAGAAGCTCTATAAATAGGAAAGAAATGAAAGAATAAATAGAAAGAATGCATAATTTTAATATTAATAGTAAAATAAACTTTGATCTTAATTTTTGTAATCCTTAATCGAATAAAATCGAATTACCTTAATTTTTTTTCTAATGTAATTAACGAAAACTTGTGAAAATGTTTCATTCAAATTAAACCGTTCTGAGCAAACTGTTCTGTGAAAAATATAGCATTTAATTCCGTTTAGAATGAAATGTTGTTTTAAAATGTATTCTTTTCATATACTTAGAATTCTGAAATATTGTAGAAAAAGAAATTATATGCATTTATATGCATATTTACGACGTAATTACAAAATATTTACATCCGATCATGTCAAAACCCATTGATCTTAATGGTAAGTAACCGAATGTTTTGGTCACCACGCAGGGATCGCCAGTGCTTCAAAGCAGTGTATAGGCAAAACCAGTTAGGGCCTCTCCGTTCCTACTTTCTACCTCTTTCTACCTGCATGTTAGGTGCAGTGTCACACAAAGAATTTCGAGTTCCAAAAGTAGTGGGAATTCACCCTGTGAGCAAGTTTAATCTAGATAATATCATACTTACACCGACTACACACGCAGACGTTGTGCACTACTCAAAATAACCCTTCTGTGCACCTAGTACCATATAATGGCTATTTTCCATGTGTCTAGAAAGCTACGTGTTATGTATTCACCTCTGCATTCCTTCTTCGTATTGATTGAGTGGTCGGCGAGGAAAATTTTCTATGCGCAATAACCTTACTACTATTGAAAAAGCAAAATCCATTTGATAAAGTACGTACTGATTTTATTTTACTCAATATAATTTCTATTTATCCATATTTAATCGATTTTATATATTTTTATTTAAAATTTATACAATGAAACACGGCTTTTTTTCTTGAAAATTTCTCTGAGTGTGCGAAGGGGGAACGGATTAAGCCTTTTTATGAGAGCAAATTTCTAATTTTGCCATATGTAAGAATGAAGACAGGCTCCAACATTTCATTTTCTTCACGAGAGTTGGAGAAGGGGGGGGGCAAGATCTGCATGGACGAATATTCGTATATAGAATTCACTTTAACTTTCGTGGGAAAGCGGGTTGAAGGGGATTATAGTGTAAATCCGAATTCTCAACGTTTATAAAATTTATTTAGTGACTAGACTCCCCAATTAAGCCTCTCGGTGTGTTAGTGCACGCGTTTGTACAGAAAGATAAAAGGCATATAAAAAGCTGCTTGAGGAACTTACCCATTAGGCACGTAGGCAGGGATGTTCGAGGTAAAGACTTGAAGTTATTTCGGTTATTTTCATAAAACGTTGAGAATCTTTATTAGATTTTTACTATTAAGTTGACTTCACCGTGTACCTTGCTGGGGAATGCTGCATCAGATCCCCTGAGGACCTTGTCCTCCTCGTTAACGGTTGGAATTTCAAAATCTGATTAATTTCCTCCAGCTAAAAACAAAATTGTCTAAATTGGTCATTTAAGCTTGCGTGTACTCCACACAGTAGAATTCATACCAGTTGTAAAAGTATATTTTTTGTATATTAACAAAAAATTTCGCACTTTCCTCCTCTGAAATTTTCCGGTTAAGTGCTTTACGTGTTGTTCCCTCTCCCTCATGTTCTTTACAGAAAATCTGAATCCACCCAACTAGAAGGCATTTCAGATGTTGAATTTAATTTTTAATGGTTATTTTTGGAAAATGTACGAATAGTATTTACACTGAAAATTGAACTTCAAAATATTATACGATGGGTGGTTCTATCTGTTTCTAAGACTTCAGAGGTCGTATTCCTCCATCGGGGAAAATCGAACCGTTTGTTGCTGCTTTTATGCTACAACATGTGTTGATTCCATCTTGCTGAAATTTTTGCGAAAGTGGAGCTTGATTGTGGAAAATCCATTTTGAGATATTGTCTATGTCAGTGAATCTCAACCTTTTTCTGTCGCGGCACACTTTTAACGATTTCAAAATTTGGCGGCACACAAAGAAAAAGATAAGTTTAAAAGTTGTTTACTTACCTATAATGCACTGTGTAAAATAGCTTATGATAAAAATTTTGAATGTAAAATAAAATAATATGTACTACAAAAACAGCAGTATGTTTAAGGGATTAATTATCAATCAAGAATAAGAATACTTTTAATGAGAAATTTGAGCTTGATGTGTTTTGATAATTGCATTTAGATTTGGTCGTAAAAACGACAATTCTGCTCTCATATCGTCTTCTACATTTAACAATCTCGATCAATTATTCACTTTCATGTTGGTTAATACTGAAAACCCGAATTCACACAAATAAGATGTAGAAAAAGTCATAATATTTTTAAACCGTTTTAAGACATCATGGGATAATCGCATGTAATGTTAATCCAAAATGAATTAATTGATTCTTCCGAATATTTTAAAATTAAATCTCGATTATTAGAAAGCGAAATTGTTCTTCGTCTTCATTCAAAGTTAACTCAAATACAGAAGTATTCATTATCACAAATGGATTACGAATCCATCAATTTTTTTAAACCTAAATTTGGGAAATAATGAATAATTTTCTCCTCTAATGTTGTCAAATGGTCAATAACAATTTTATGAATAGTTTTATTAAAATCTCTTGGAACTGACTCAAACTTTTCCAAATTGCCTACCTGAGTTTTATTCTTCTATTAAGTTACTTGTTTTGGGAATCCCACCAGTTTATCTGTTAAGTTTAATATATTTCTTTCGACCCTTGCATACTTGAATTTATGGTATTAAAAATAATAAAAATGATTGACAGGTAAACTAATCTCCCATTGGCACCAATCAGAACTTCTTAATATAAATTATGTACTGACCATGCGCGAAAATGCTCCGAATTGCGCTCTTCTTCAGAGCACCAAAATCAGCTTGGATACCACAATTGGCGTACTTATTAATGTCTTAAAAACCGAATTTCGCCAATTCTTATGTATATAGTATACTAGGATTAAACCCATTATAATTACTATATACATTTCTAAAATTTGGCGGCACACTTAAGGAATTTGGCGGCATACAAAAGTGCCGCTCCACAATGGTTGAGAATCATTGGTCTATGGATTACATTTCCAAACACCGGCAGTTTGGGCTCTGATACCTTTTACAGATCTGGGTTTTGTTGACAGGGGAAACATTAACACAAATAACAACAATACAATAAAACAGTGGAAGCATTTACAAGATTGAGAATAGTAATAAACAAAAATCAATATTAGAAGTTTACAATGGTTTATAAGGTATTTCTCCCACCTTCTTCGCATGCCTTCGTAGTGTAGTGGTCAGCACGCTGGACGCGTATTCCAGAGGTCCGTGGTTCGGTTCTCGGCGAAGGCGTTGCTGATTTTTCATCTCTCTTGCTTAATTGTACGGGTTCTCCACAAAATATAGGAAGTTCTACTCTCAAATAGACGCAAAAACTGCAGTGATTATAGCGGACTCATATCTCCCAGTTCTGGAACTTTTCAGCTCTCCGGAGATTATAGAGCTTGCAATAGGCAGTTACTCAAGATTTATACTGATCACGGTATGCTGTCCTCCATCGCAGGACATTGCACCGATCCTGACAACCCTAGAAAGGTTTATGCAGGATAATAACAACATTACTACAATAATTACCGGAGATTTTAATGCTAAAAGTCCCCTATGGGGCACATAATAAGCACACACGAGGCCTCAAAGTATGCGAATTCATAGCCAGCACTGGACTATGAATTGTCAATGAGATAAGAGATACGGCAACCTTCGCAGGAGAAAGTGGCAACAGCAGAATTAAGCTCACACTTATCATAATTAGAGACAGAATTAGGATCGATAACTGGAAGGTAACGGAAAAAGCAAACAATAGCGATCATAATAATATCTATTTTGACGTCTAAAGCATTCATTACCCGACATGGCGAAGAAAAAAAATTAATGTACAGTCGCTCATAAAAGTATTTGAATATCGGAACCCCATTCAGACCTTCTCAGGTGGGGGAAAGCTTTAGTAGCTAGATCCACTTTGGTTCCACGAGGAAACAAAATGGTCCATTTTGGTTTGGCAAGGAAAGGTCGTTCAAATATCCTTTTTGGGTTTGACGACCCCTGGAACCCTTTAGAAAACTCCTTTATGAAGAAATCCTATTTGTTTCTTTCTCGTCCTTATCTGCTATGAGGTGAAGGAAATCTTCAGCAGCATTTTTTCCAAAATATATAGAATTTCCATGTCCAAGCTCTGAACCATTACCGAATTCACTAGCCTTTTCCAAGAGAGCCATAAAATATATAGAATAACCGTCCATTATATTCAGGTGAAGGAGATGTTGCATTTTCAAGAGCACACGCTGATCTGAAAGGAAACGCCAACTGTTTACATAGATAGGCAGTTCATTTCGAAAGTGAAAATGGTAAAGTGAAACCGACTGGAAAAAATATCTCAGAGAAAATCTGAAACAAATATTAAAAAAAAAAAAATTTTGTTAATTTTTACATTGTCTTTAGATATTATAAAATTAACTCTTCCCTTTTTTACAAACATGTTTACAAACATGTTAGAACATGTTCAAGGTTATACAGTTAATTTTTATAATGTCTAAAGACATTATAAAAATTAACAAAAAGTTTTTTTTTAAATATGTGTTTCAAATTTTCTTTGAGAAATATTTTACCAGTGTGTTTGACTTTACCATTTTCACTTTCAAATTGATTGGATGATCTATATAAACGGTTGTTGTTTCGCTTCAGATTAGCGCGTGCTGTTGAAGATGCAACATCCTCGATAAAGGGATCTTCATAGCAGGTAGGATATTTTTGAATTGTTTTCCCTTTAACATAATTTTGGAATTTGGATTAATGTAACTTTTATGTTTCTTTTGGAATCTGAAACGAATAAGATGTTTATGAACCTGTATCAAGAATTTATGGTAACTGATTCAACATTTCTCATCAAAACTTCAACATGATAACTATTGTGTATATTTATGGCTCTTTTGATAAAAATGGGAACACGATTTATTGTTCAACCCAACATTTCTCTTCAAAACTTTGACATGGTGACTATTATATATATTTTATGATTGTTTTGGAAAAAAGAACTCCTATTCTATTCTTGGAAATCTATTTTCGAAGAACTAATTTTCTATTCTTGGAAATCTATATTCTAAGAAAACCAAAAAGGGAAGCGTTAATTTTATAATGTCTAAAGACACTATAAAATTAACAAAAAGTTTTTTTTTAATATATGTTCTCAAATATATATTCTCAAATTCTGAAAAATATTTTCCAGCCAACTCCAAAAATGACTTTCCTTATTAACTTACAGAAAGAACACAGGTTTTGTGTTTTCTTATGTTTTGGAATGTGAAGATGGTTTCAAGTGAATCATTTTTGACTGAAGGCATTTCTACTCTTAAAGTTCCATTCTTGAGAACCATGTTGAAGATGACCTTTCATCTTATATGCTACAAGAACAACATCTTCGGAAAGAATTATAAATTCATGTCTAAAGAGAAACGATAGATTGGTTATCATAAATTCGGTCCACATTTTCCAAAAGAAACACTAAATCATGTCTAAAGATTAACGTTGGATCGGTTATCATAAATCTGGACCACATTTTTCAAAAATAATCATAAAATATATATAATAGTCATCATGTTGAAGTTTTGAACAGAAATGTTGGGTGGAACGATAAATAGGTGATCCCATTTTTCAAAACAAACCTAAAATATGTATAATAGTCATCATGTTGAAGTTTTGAAGAGAAATGTTGGGTGGAACGATAAATTGGTAATCCCATTTTCGCAAAATAATCATAAAATATATATAATAGTCATCATGTTGAAGTTTTGAAGAGAAATGTTGGGTCGAACGATAAATTAGTAATCCCATTTTTCCAAAACAATCATAAAATATATATAATAGTCATCATGTCAAAGTTTTGAAGAGAAATATTGGGTTGAACAATAAATCGGTGATCCCAGTTTTTTCAAAAGAATCATAAAAATACAAAATAGTTATCGTGTTGAAGTTTTGAAGAGAAATGTTGAATCAGTTATCATAAATTCTAGATACAGGTTTTAAAAAGAATCATTCATAAACAGTCCTGGGAAAGCTGATAATAATTGATAGGGCTTGATTAAATTGGTAAGCTATTAACTCTTAGAAGTTTATATCATCCTGTACTACCTTTTATAGGAGATAAATTATTATTTTCATTATGTAAATTATATTAAAAAACTATTAAATGAGAACATTTTAAAAGTATTGTCGAAAAGAGAAAGTGTGTAGGATCTTATGAGTTAACGAATAAGGAATGTCAACATACTATTGATAAAAGGAGTTTCATTCGAACTTGGACAACAAGGGAAGTTAAATTAGCTACTGAAAAAGAATGTAGGGATTTATATTTATTTTAAATAAGCAATTTAACTTAATTTTACATAATTTCCTATAAGCCTTTATTTATGCTAATTGTCAATACCATAATATTTAAATTTGATAGCGCGCGTGAAGTAATGCAAATTTTACTTTGAGGAGAAAAGGTTTAAATACTAAGTTCTAGAAGGGAAAGTTAGAGAGTGTGGGTGAACATTGTGCTTTTGTAGCAATAAAATTCATAAAACAATTATCAGAAAGGAGTGTTATTATCAAAGATTGTGCCTCTGAAATACAAGCTATAACAGGACAACACCGATCACCACTAATTAAAGAAATTCAACTACTACTGACAAATTTTCCTCAACAACTAATACCAAAACTGCATTGGACACGAGCCCATGTAGGCCCAATAGGCAATGAAATAGCGGACCGAATAGCAAAAGAAGCAGAGAACAGCTCCACAACGCAACCGATAACGATACCTTATCCAATTTCTTATTTAAAATCATGTTTAGAAAAAGATCTTTTATCACTCTGGAATTCAACATACTCACAAGAAGAAACGGGTAGAAGAACCTTCAAATTCATATCTACTCCATCAAGACACTTTATTTCAACTAGCCGCGCCATAACATTCTTTTTAAGAGCCCATGGTCCTATTGCTTCATATCTACATCCTTTCAATTTACATCACGTAGATAAATGCATATGTGGAACTACAGGAACTGTCGATCATTATATGTTTGAATGTGATACAACCAAAGATTTACATTTTCAACCATATACATCGGAAAATGACAAACTATCGTTCAAACAACTACTAAAAAGTAACATCCTCAGACAAAAGCTCCAAAATCTAACAAACTATTTATCAATAAACTGTTACAATTTGAAGCAGCATAAATACTATTAATTAATATTTAATTAATATTAATAGTTAAGGCAGCATAAATACTATTATACTTAATCAAAATTAATTGTTGTATTATCAAAAATGTTAGCAAAAACAATTTTTTGTTACTCATATGCTATTGCTATGTTATATTGTTATGTTATTGATATTATTATGTAACTAAATTATGCAATATTGTCCTTGTTATGTAAATATTGAAAAATTTATAATAAAGAGCAGATAGTCGACGGCCGCACATAATAAGCAACTAAGCTGAGAAAGCTTCATGACGGGGCAGCTGCTTATTTCCTGGTTTCCTGTCCTGTTGTTTTATAGTGTGACCTTCTGCTTAGCATTTATTACTGGTTAACGTGGCGTAACAGCTATTACTCCGCTACCACTAGACTTTTAACGCTCTTTTAGGAAACAGGATAGTCTGAGCTCTGTATCGTAGTTCTGCTACTTGTTAATATCTTGAAATTTTTAGTTCAGTTTGTAGAGACATTAGGTTATTTAGTAGCAGGAGACATGAAAAATATGCAATTCCTTCGCCGGGAATCGAACCACGGACCTCTGAAATACCGGCTCAGTGTGCTGACCATTACACCACGAAGGCACGTTAAGAAAGTGGGAGCTATACCTTATATACTCCCCTTTTTAAAGGGCGACTAAGTTTTTAGGAGATTTCACCAAATCTAGTCACCAAATCCTGGGTGTGGAGAGTCATCATCCACAACCCTTTTAGTTCGGGCGCCAGTGTAGAGACATTAGGTTATTTAGTAGCAGGAGACATGAAAAATATGCAATTCCTTCGCCGGGAATCGAACCACGGACCTCTGAAATACCGGCTCAGTGTGCTGACCATTACACCACGAAGGCACGCTAAGAAAGTGGGAGATATACCTTATAAGTTCTTGTTATTTGAGTTACCACCCGAGTGAGGTGTAGTTTGTTAGCGTAAAGTCGACGCATTGTGAATTTTAAAAGAGTTAATAAAGTCTTTTCACCCTTCTACTGTGTGGTTTCTACACGCATCTCAGCTGTTATTCTACAGGATAGATCAGAGGGTTCTACATTTGGCGCTCGAAGTTCCAGTCGAATCCGATGGCCAAAGATCAGGAGGAACAGTTATCCCAACAAGATGCAGAAGTCGTAGACCCGATGGTGACAATCCCTTTGGATGGGTTTGGTTTTCTAATACAGACTATGAGAGAGTCCATTAAGGCAGCAGTGTTGTTTGACGGCAAGAAATCCGTCACTTCATTCCTGGAAACCTCTGAAGCACACTTCCAGTTGTATGTACTCGAAAGACAGAAGGTAGCTAATGCTTCGAATGCCCTCCGAAGACAGGCGGAGTCATGATGAAAAGGCACTGGGAAATTCTTTTTTTAAGAAATTGGAAGCCTCACTTACAATTTTGAAAATTTTAAAGGGGCACTCCTAAAGGTTTTCCCAATTGTGAAAGATCATGCGAAACACGAAGCCGAACTATACAGTTCTTATCAACCGAAAATGGAGGATCTCACCGAGTTTATTCTACGTAAAGTCAAGATTGTAACCATGCTATATTGAAGGAAGCCCGATAGCAAAGTCAATGAGATTATATTACCTAGGTCATTACCCGAAGTACAAGATTTCGTGGAGCTGAGAAACCCAAGAACGCTGCAAGAGCTACTTGAACTAACTGGCGAAATTTCAGAACAGGAGGATAGCAGAAAGCTCCAGATTTCCTACCCAAGGTTATCAACAGCAATTCTCCCGACGGCCGGTCGCAGAAAGAAAGAAATACAACGGAATATTACATTTTTCAGCCCTCCCCTGTCAGCGAGTAAGGATGAAAACAAGAATGTTAAAGAATGTTAAGAAAGAAAAAAGAAGTTCGATAAAGACCGCCAGCGTACCGTGCCCACAGTAGGAAGAAAAATTCTTTAAACGAATAGAGGGGCTTGAAAATTTGAGAGTCCAAACCGCCTGTGCATCGAAAAATCCCTCAAAGTTGCATTTAAATACCGTGGATGGTGAAAAACTCCGAACTACCGGTAATCTAGGTTCTTTGAACAACGTACCCGTAGAAGCACTCGTAGACACTGCCGCTCAAGGAAATTTTTTGAGCTAAAAGTTCTATCGGACTTTCCGAAGAACAAGATTATTTAAAAATAATAGACGGAAATCATAACCCCAAAAAGGAAATTTTGTGAATGCGTCAGCAAGCTGTCGCTTAACGTTCAGGTAAGAAATGAAGTTTCGAAAGTGCTATTTTTTGTTGTTAAAAATCTACAAAATAAAGTCATTTTAGGTACCGAGTTTCTTAAAGCGGTGAACATCACTATAAATTTTGCCAAAAATTCTGTTCTGGATATGGTGCCAAGGGTGGTGGAAGAGGAAAGTATACCGAAAGTCGACCTCCAGCATCTAAATCAAGGTGAAAGAGCTAAGCTGAAAGAACTTGTAGGTAAGTTTTCTATATTAATTTTTGAAAAGCCCGGTAATACACAGATAGTAACCCATGCTGTTGAATTAAAATCAAGCGAACTGTATTAAAGCAAAACCTTATCGTTATGACAAGGAAAAAAGAATCAATAATAGAACACCACACACAACAAATGTTAAGGGATAAGATAATAACTCCCATCAATAGTGAATATGCTAGCCCAGTTGTGCTATGCAGAAAGAGAAATAATTTGCCCCCATCAGATCCAAAATCTTGGCATTTTGCCATTGACTATCGAAAATTAAATAGCATGACTAAATTCCCTATTTACACTTTATCGGTAATAGAAGAAATAATACGAAAAATTAGGTCTACAAAATAAATGATCACTCTTGATATTACTTCAGACTTCTTTCAAATAGCCATGAAACCAAAAGACGTGAATAAGACAGAGTTTATCACAAAATCGGGCACTTATGCGTTTTTACGTATGCTGTTTGTACTTTACGGGGCCCCGTAAACTTTTCAAGGCGCTATGGGCATTATTCTACGTCCTGTCCTCGGGAAGTCCACTTTAATTTATTTGGCAATAGTAACAAGTGACACTATTGAGTATTCACAGTAACAAGTGACACTATTGAGCAACATGTGGAAGATCTCCACGAAGTGTCTTCATTATTGAAGGAAGCAGGGTTAACTGTTAATGCTGCAAAATGTAAGCTCGCAACTAAAGAACTAAGGTTTCTTCGATACAAAATTTCAGCTAAGAGTATCGAGACTGAGGACTCTAAAATAAAAGCTGTAAGGTTTTAGTTAAACTAACAAAGTTTTATTTTAATTTGCCTTTTTCTATCTGTTCTCATTTCAACTTCCCGTTAGAAGAAGCGCGCGTTTCAGCTTAATGCTAATTTTAAGTGGAGCCAAGTTCTATTTAAACCGTAGGTAGGAACCTCTCAGTGTGAGAGAGCTTTTAGTCTCAGACCACTGTTACTCTGTTCAACGTTGACCTGATCAGCTAGCATTTAAATTCTAAGCCGTAGCGCTGTTACACTATTACTTATTGAAGTATTTCTAAGTGCGTTAGTATTAGTTAAATCTTGCTATGCACCATTTAGCATAGAGGCCAACCTCGCGTAACATAGAGGCCAACCTTAAAGCTCTGTGAGCAAAGACGATTTAATGTCTATTTAAATTTTAGTTTAAAGAATTTGATTATTCAGTTTAGACTCAAGTGGCGGTCATTATTTTCTGTATCCCTCCCGAGTTGGGAAGTGGCTGTAAATAATTGTGCTTTAATAAAAGAGGATTTTAAATCCTTCTTACGTATACTTATTCTACCACTCAATCACAGTATTCTACCACAGAACATAGCTGCATTCAGCTCTCTGCTCAAGATCAGGACTTAAGATTTACACGAAGATGTTCGCCAAGAATATGCACCATACACTCAGTCCTGACAAAGCAATCAAAAATTGTCCTTAGCCAAAATACAGCAAAGAAACGTTCATCTTTTCTTAGCATGTGCCCGTATTACCGTTTTTTTATTCACAATTCCGTCAATATTGTTAAACCTGTATTAGTTTAAAACGGAAGAAATCAAAGTTTGCGTGGACATCGGAGGCAAACATGGATTTTGAACAATTACAAGCAGCTTTGATTAATGCAACAGTGTTAAAACTCCCAAAAGTGGACCAGAATTGGAGATCGCTGCTGATGCTTCAGATTACGCCGTAGGTGCAGTTTTAATGCAAAAAAGGCACCCCTTGGCATTTTTAATACAACATTAAACGTGACACAACGGAATTATACAGAGACCGAACGAGAAACGTTTGCCGTGTTAATGGCAGTTCAGAAGTTCAGGTTTAATTTTGGAACACCAGTTACAATCTATTCAGATCATGAGGCCGTAGGTAGATTATATTCTGGAAAGAATTTAATTCCGAGATTAATTAGATGAACCTTAAAGTTACAAGAGTACAACTTAATAATTAAGCACATTTCCGGCAAGGAAAATACCGTGGCCGACGCGTTATCAAGAATTAAACTGAATCAAAATTGTAATCAAATAAACCGTGCTATGTTAACTTCTAAAGTTTTAGATTCCCGGGAGACAATCATTGCTGTGTTGCTAAAGGATCCAGAATTCAGTAAGATCTATGCTTATTTAAAGAATCCAGATAATTTTGAACATACAGATCTTGCTGCAATTAGAAATAGGGCCCAAAATTACGAGATCATAGATAATCTGCTGTTCTATACTAAATCGGCAAATGAGAACTCTAAATACAGGCCAGTCATCCCAGTTACACTACGGCTAAGCATTTTGTATTACTGCATGACGCACCAAAGACTGGTCACTTAGGGGTGAGGAAAATGGTGCGTAGAGTACGCAAGGCTGTGTATTTTCCGCAACTACAGATGGAAGTGACAGCGTATGTCAGGTACTGAAATTTATGTCAGTTAATTAACTACGTTAATTATAGCTCGGCCGGGTATCTAAATAGTATTCACTCGACTTTTCCTAACGAAATTCTTGGAATAGACCTTTTTGGCCCTTTCTCGCAAAGTGAGTTAAATAAAAACCGATATCATTTGGTTATTGCTGACCTTTTTTTAAGTGGGTAGAAATAATTTCCTTAGACCGGACATAGAATAAATTAGTCTAATTGCGTTTTTACATATGTATATTTTAAAATAAGGTGCATCGTTAAAAGTAATAAGTGATAATGGAAAAGAGTCCCTTAGTCAAATGTTTGAGAATTTATGCAAAGGGCTTGACATACGGCATATGAAAATGGTCCCTTACAGACCAGAGGCAAACATCGCGGAAAGAGTTAATAAAAATATTGTTAAAATAATTGAAGTTATTTAAAAATTATCATAAACGCTGCGATGGCTGCATTGATGAACTAGCCTTTGGTTTAAGAACTGCCAAGCATGATACAACGGGTAAAACGCTCGCTGAATTATTTCTGGGTAGAAAGATTTTGACACCATTGGGCAAACTCTATTTCGTCCAAGAGCTGGAAGCAGAATTTAAACGTGTAAACATCCAAAAGCTGATCGATGAAGCTTTGAAAAAGTTAGATGTAGCAAAAGAGAGGCAAAAAGTGTACACGATAGAAAGCACCGTGAATCAGATTTTAAAGTGTGGCATAAGGTGCTGAAAAGAAAATTCACTCTGCCTAGTTCACCAGAGAACTTTGCAGCAAAATTCGCCCATAACCTTGAAGAGCCTTATGTAGTACAGCAGTTTGTCAGAGCTATTATTGATATAAAATCAATTCGCAAAAAATAATAAAGACCAGTCCGGATCAATTAAAGAGATACTACGAACGTAAAGACTTTGATGTTTTGAATAGTTTCTTGCAGGCTTCCGAATCAGAAGAGGCGGTTTCCTCAACGCCCATTTCTCCCTCACCAGCACTTCCACCACCAAGGAAAAAACAAAGAACAGACCAGATGTCAAGGCCTCAGACAAGCCGAAGAAGTCTCCAGAAGAGACCCCCTAGACGGATGGAAGGTCCAGCGGGGATAATTTCAGGGGTGAAGGATTGTCGAGAAGAAAGGCCCCAGCTAGGAACAAGGATGGCCGTGTCCTGACAAGGTCTCGCAGCACACAAACCCAGGATACGTCAAGGAGGCGGCGTACAGAAAGAATAATACAAGCAAGACCAACGGTCGGTAAAAGGAAGAAAGGCCCCAGCTAGGAACAAGGATGGCCGTGTCCTGACAAGGTCTCGCAGCACACAAACCCAGGATACGTCAAGGAGGCGGCGTACAGAAAGAGTAATACAAGCAAGACCAACGGTCGGTAAAATGAAGAAGAGACCAGCCGAAGCTGAAGGCCCACAGCAAGGGCCGAAGCAACCAAGAATCGCCAAGCAAGAGTCTTCGACTACCGTTGGAGACATCAGCATTTGAGCAAAAGAAGGACGTTCAGAGGCAAAAAAAGCAAAGCCAACCCCAATCACTGGATAGAAAGCAGAGATTGAAAATTGCCAGTATAAATAGCCTAACCTGGAAGGGCTTTTGCGATAAAAGGATGGCTGAGTAGCAAGCAACGAAAAACAAAGGTAAGTGAATTTTTCAATAAATCTTTTTTGTTTTGTAAAGTTACATGAAAACTTTAAAATACGAAGTTACTATGATATACGAAATGATATGATATTATGTTACTATGATATACGAAAATACGAAGATACTATGATGAAGTTACTATGATTATATACGAAGTCAATTTGCCTCAGTTGAGGACTAAAGTTATTTTAGTTTTATTTGGTTAAAATCACAAAGCTATAGTTTATTCTAAAAGCGTAATGTTAATGTAAAGAACTAAAAGTTAATTTTTTTTAGTCGAAAGGCTCTTTATGTTAAAACGCCAAACGTTCTGGGCTGATACAAGCAGCTTCCTATTAGTACTTGTTAATGAAAATTTGTTTTTAGGTTTACACTTTCGGCGAGAAAAGGATTCAAGTAAAATTTTCTATTGCACTAAAAGTATTTGATTGTAAAATGTGAAAATAAGTGTTGTGTTTAAATCTCAACAATAAATGATTCTGCAAATGAAGGTTTAAATCTCAACGAGCATATATAATAAGTATTTGGTGCTGAAACGTCAAGCTGTAAACTTATATATTATAAAAGTTAATGTATTGAAGTGAAAATATTGAGATCGCTCAAGCGAAATTTTAGTCAATTCAAATCATACGATTTTGACCGAAAGTTTGCATGTGTTTAAGCCCGAATGTGGGAAAAATATTTGGTATGCATGTGTTTTGTAGGGCTCTCTACCGACACTCTAGTTAATTTTCATTTTTATGAGCTCATGGAGATATAAGAAGTGAATTTAGGGTGTGTCTAAGAACAGTGTTATGTGCTAACAAGTTGATGTGTGTTTACGTGGAAAGTTTGTTCACTGTGACATATTGCACTTGCGTTTTCACCACACAGTGTGGAAAGCCAAAAAGGGGATTAAGTTTAAATTAAAGCATGAATGTCTAATGAGTAAATGTGACCCGTAAAAACTGTAATGTTCGGAAAAGTTGACAAATCTACGATAAATACAAAATGATTAGAAAGTCAATAAATGAATTAATGCATTGTGAAAGTCAAGTGTTATTTATTGCTTGATATACATGTGTTTTTATAAGTATTCTTTATAGATGACTGGAAGGACAAGGCTGAATAACCTAATGAGCAAGGATGAGGAAGCAAGTACAGCGGAACAAAAAGAAGAAAATTGTTTCTGCTATAATTTAAACTTTAGTACTTATGTGTAAACAGGGATCAGGACTTGTTAGTTGTAGAATTTAACAGTTTGTAACAGCTAGGAACAGGTTTTTAAAGTCCTTTATCCAAATTTGCTAAATTCTGGCAGGTGCAATTGTAGGGATTTATATTTATTTAAATAACCAACTTAATTCAATTTTACGTATTTTCCTATAAGCCTTCATTTCCCTTAATTGTCAATGCCAGAATATTTGTTTGATAGCGAGCGTCAAGTAATGCAAATTCCACTTTGAGGAGAAAAGGTTTAAATACTAAGTTTTGAAGGGAAAGTTAAAGAGTGTGGGCGAACACTGTGCTTTCGTAGCGTGAGCTTCTGCTTAGCATTTATTGATGGCTAACGTGGCCTAACAGCTATTACTTTGCTGCTACTAGATTTTCCACTCTCTTTTAGGAAACAGGTTAATCTGAGCCCTGTATCATAATTCTGCTACTTGTTAATATCTTCAAATTTTTAGTTTAGTTCTTGTTATTTGAGTTAGCACCCGAGTGAGGCGTAGTTTGTTAGCTTCAAGTCGACGCATTGTGAATTTTAAATAGTTAATAGAGGGTTCTTTTCACCCTTCTCCCGTGTGGTTTCTACACGCATCTCAGCTGTTACTCTACAAGATACATCAGAGGGTCCTACAAGTATAGAAAATTTTAAATACATAATGAAGTTTGGCAATTTAAAAGGAAAATAAAAAAATATAAAAAAATAAAATAATATATTTAAAGAATGTTAAAATTCCTCTGAAAATCAAATTAGGAACAGGCGATAAATTATCTAAAAATTTTAAAAATAAAGTAGAATATGAAAGCATTGTTAAAGAAAAATTAGGTACAGATTTAGAAAAAATTGAAAAAATCCAGGTAAAAAATATATGGCTAAAATATGTGTAAATTCGTGATGGGATAAGTTCAGTCATAAAAAATTATGTAGCAAACTGAATATGTTTTGGAATTGGAAGATTTTTTTAAATCATACTAAATCATAATATAAAGCATTTAAATATGATTTTTTATGAATTATGACTGCGTAGAGATGAATTATAAGATGAAAGATGAATATGTGAAAAATTATTTTAATACATACGTACACATATATATCTAGTTATTTTTACTACTAGTTCTGCTAGAAAAAGACACTATAAAATGCTAGATAAATTAAGAGATAGTGTATTAAATTTCGATACGACTTCAATTTTTTATATTGATGATGGTACTCATTAAGTAGAAACAGAATGTACGTTGAGCGACTGGGGAAGATGAATATGTTAAATCATGGATACCTAGTATTTCTAAAGACCACTGCTACGTTTTAAATGATAACCATGAAAAAGGGAAAGGATTTAAAATGAGTCATGAATGTGAACCCATACTCAATTTTAACAAAAGAAGTAAAAAAATTACGGAAGAACTTAAATACATAGACGTAGAAATTAATCAATTTCAAATTCAAAAACACAGAAAATATGGAAGTGAATAAAACATACACACTGAGTTTTAATAAAAGAAGGTCTTTAGATAAATTATGATACTGTATGTTTTGGATATTTAAAACCTTCATAAAATTTAATTCTAAATAAATGGATACTGTTACTCTAAGTTGCAGTTCTAAATATCGGCTATTATACGAAGAATTTACAGAAAACTGTGAAGATAAAGTTGATTGGGAATGCATTTTTGAATACCAGAAATTATCAGAAGAATTTATAGAAAAAATTCAAGATAAGGTTGATTGGGAATGCATTTTTAAATATCAGGAATTACCAGAAGAATTTATGGAAACATTTCAAGAAAAGATTGATTGGGAATGTATAAGAATCAGAAATTATCAGAAGAGTTTATAGAAAAACTCCAAGATAAGTTTGATTGAGAATGAACTTTTGAATATCAGAAATTAACGGAAGAATTTACAGAAAAATTTTAATATAAGTTTGATTGTGAATATATTTCTAAATATCATGATTTATCAGGAGAATTTATTGAAAAAATTTAGGATAAAGTTTATTGGGTTTTATATATTATTTAAAAAAGTTCAGGATAAGGCTGATTGGAAATGTATTTCTTTAAAACAGATATTATCAGAAAAATGCACATAAAAATTTTACATGAAATTAAGTTTTAAATGTAGTAGCGATGTTGTTTTTTTACCGCAGGTATAATTTTTCGGGCAAAGTGACTGTTTTAAAACTAATGATGCAAGTCTTTAATTAAGGACTTCATTATGAAGCGTGATGCTTATTAAAAGCTAAAAAAAGTCGGTCTTTTTTCCCCTTGTGAGCTTTAATAATGCTCACCGAACAGTTTTCTTAAGTTTTGCACACATAAAAGAGATTTTTTTCTCTCGCATTCAACTTCTTTATAGTTTCTTTTATTAATCTAAACATATCTCTTCCTTTCCGGTTCAGCTTCTCAACGAAACTCAGATGAAGGTACGTCCTATGCCATTCAAGAATACGCGAAATGAATAAAAAAGAAAGCTGAAAAAGATAAAAGTTTTGGTAGTCAAATCCACTAAAATCAAAGGAACTGTAGAATGATGTACGAGAAGATATACTATACTTCATTTAGGGAACTGCAACCTTTGCCTCGAAGCGAATGGATTAAAAAAAATCATAGGCAAGCAAAAGGTCTGTATAATCTACTCTGCGGGTCGCGCACTTAATTGTAGGCCGACTAAGCATGGAGTATAACAAAACCATGAACATTTGCTTTCCGGTTTTATTTATTTTTTGCTCTCTCTGCTCACGTTAATGGATGATGATTGTTGACGACATGTCTATGAACTTCTACTCTAAACTACCTTTTCTAATCATTCCGAGCAATTCGTACATCGTTATTTACCCATCTACTTTACAGAGCTCTGTAAAGTATTACTGAGATATTAACTTATTGAATAGTGAGCTCGCAGTCTACCAGCGTGCTACACACACATCACATACAGCTCAACAAGAAAATCACAAAATTTTCAAAAGCTGCATACCAGCATATGTTTAGAATTCCCGATGCAGTGTTAAGCTTTGGCATACATTTTAATATTTTTTTCGGCCTTTTCCTAGCTTATCATATCAATATTTAATTTTCTTAGAAAGATGGCCCAAAACCATATTTTTTCTTTTTATTATTAACTTCTTACGTGCAAACTTTATTCATTTAATACCACGTTCTTCTCACTTACGCCACGTAAAACAAAGTCACAAAATATTTAAAAACAGCATATCTTTAGAATTCCCGATAGAGTGTTAGAGGTTGCCGTATATATTTTTATATTCCCTACATTATTTCTTTAAAAACTAGTCGCTCACGCGACCAGCAGCCTAAAATTTTTATTATAAAAAAGAAAAGGTATATAATGATTTAAATTAGAGCTATGAGTGTAATTTTATAAAGATATTGAATATTTCCAAGTAGATATCTCATGATTTTAATACATGTTTGTTTAAATCAAGCACATTACGCTGGCGCATGGAAGATAAAAGTGTTTTATTTCCGGTCGCGGCAACACATTGCTTTCATAAAACCAAATTTGTTAATTAAAATTGAAAGACAAATATCTTACATTTTTCCGAATGGCAACAGACTTGTGCGCCAGAGATAAAAATGTTTTATTTCGAACAGTGTTGCCACTGCTCGCTTTCAAATAGTTGAGTTTGTGAATCAAAAATTCACTAAAGTTATACAAATTTGAACTAAATATTAAAACAAATTCAAAATTCAAGCTTTCAGGTGTACATGTTCGGGTGAAGGACTACGTTATTAAAAATTTGATGGCTCTAGGCACCGTCAGTTTTCACAATGTGAAGGGCATACATACAAGCATGCAGATTTCTCATTATTTAATTTCTTAAAAAATAATACAAGGCAATAATATTTAGTAAAGTGACACGCCGTTTATAGTAAACCGATGCAAAATCCCATTTCAAGACTGATAGCTCCTTTAGAGTTGGGAAAAAAAAGCACGCTTTGTTGAAGAAAAAGATTTAATGACTTCGAAAAAGAAAAATCCAAAAAATAGCCTGGTGGAAACATATTACGCTCATCCTTTCAATCCCGTCTTCATTAGTTTGCTGTAAATTTATAACTGCTCGATCTAATTCTTTACGCCATAGTGTATAAAAGTGGAGGATTTTTACATGTCATCATTCGGACAATTTCATAAAAATGCCAGTATCTTTATGTAAGTCGGCGATTATTCATTTATATAAAGATCTTCTCATGGAATTAAAATTTCCATTTTTCACAGTATAAACTGAACTTCATAAGGTTGCCGGGCAACCTCGTATCTTTGCGATTATTGACCAGTGTGCAAAAAGGTACCTGCATCCTTTTACAAATTGCTCACTCCGGTTAGATTAGCCCATTTCACCCCTGGGTGCAATCAATTAGAATGAACAATTCAGGAAATTAGAATATCCTGAATAAAAAACAATTATCCAGAAAAATAAAGCGAATAATTCATATGCTAGCATTTAGTTACATTTAAATGTAAGAATTGGCCAATTCTTCCGACATAAGATAATTAGTTTAAAACTGTCGCGACAAATGTTCATGTTACTGGGGGAACGAGCGACAGTATTAAAATAGATCAATCATTAGCAGTCACGAGATATCTTTAAAGCACTGCATGGTTTTATTAACATCACTGGAAAAGATTGCTCTTGCTTGCTATTACTATCCATATACTACTTTCACTGTTGCGTGTTAATAGGTCCTCCACGGACGATCAAAGCATGGAAAGTGCAGATGGATGTTCCATATAATTGGATTTTGCTTACTTCATTTAAAGTTCTTAAAGCTATTATAGATTGGCAGAGACCCTCGGGTCGTTACCAATTATAAGAATGATGACCTATGACCTATGATTTTATTATTCATTATAATTCCATTAATAAACGCGGATTAAAAATTTTCTCGCGTGCAAAATTATAATGATACATACTTTCATTTATTAACTCGAGGATCATATAGCGGAAGTGTTAACACTATTTTACATGTATAGAATAAGACATATTGTTACGGATTTCGTATTTATTTAGCTATTAATTTAGAATTGTAATTAAAATTGTTTTATTTTCCGGTGCAACGCAGACGATTTTTGAAAAGAAAGCTACGTCGGAAAAGTAAAAATAAAAGAGCGCGTGCATTTAATATTTAATAAATAAATATCTCATAATTACTGTTGTCATCCACAAAAATCGAGAAAATAGGTTTTACCAGAATGTTCTAGTGAATCATTAAAAAGCTTATAAAACCCAAATTAAAACACCTGAGCTCAGTTGCTGTTGTGTAAACTGAACTCACTTCAGCTCAGCTCAGTTGCTGTTGTTTTAAGCTAGCTGTTTGTTTACTTAATGCTGTCATTGATTGTAGCGATTCGCAGTGAGATTGAATTAATTTTTCTGTTTCGAATTGAGTTCTGTTTAACGTTTGAGATATTGTGATACTGTACGAATATCCGTGAGAAATATTTCAACATTTTGTTTTTTTTTCTTGTTAAAAGAATAAATTTTATTAGCTTTTTAACGACTTGTGCATTCAATCCATTACGAACCCGTACGCACGCAACATTATGTATTTTTTATATGTCATGCTTCGGATTTGAAGTCGAGCATTCAAATATTTTGGTGGGTAGTTAAAGATAGTTTCCTTCAAAAAACTTAAGTTTTTGTCAGTAGAGTAGCTTTCGAATTATAACCGCGACAAAGTGAGCATGAAGGTATTTTAAAAATAGAAATTTGTTGCTTTTCAATTGCAACAGGATTTTTAATATAGTCGTTGATGATGAAGATTGCTTTCATATTTTAACACTAGAAATCAAGTGATATTTTTTTAATCATGCGAATTATTTGTTATTGTGAATAATATATAATTCGCACTGAATTGAAACGCACCACCAACGGCAAAGCGTTAAAACTTTTGACCGATGTCCGTTAAACCCTAGTTTAAATCCCAGCGAACAGGCTGGGTGCCTGATGTTTTCCATGTGTAATGTGAATGAACTTTTAACTTCCCTTACAATGTTATCCATGAAAGTATTCCTTCTATTAGGTATGCAATTTTGGGGTCTTTATTTCAATCTAAACAATTCAATATTATAGGCACTTGACTTGCAGTTGCTGCAAGGTTTTTAGAGTAAATCATCCAGGGAGAAAAGCAAGCAGCTACGACTTGAGTTAATTAAGATTTATTAAACAAGTCTCAATGTAACGTTAATGTTTGATGGGATAACAACATAAGATTTTTTTATTTCCTTTTGTTTTGCAATTATCTACCATTTGTTTTGAGCTGTGTTTTGCAGTTCCTTTTAAACAATATATGCTTTTATGTATGTATACATCTTGGGCTAATGCTTAATTAAAGGCTTGTGGTAATTGTTTATCTTAAATTTGCTATAGTTGTTAAGCCGGAATCTGAAAATGAAAGTAAAAAAAAATTATCATGTTTTAAAATTTATAATTTTTAAAATATTAAAAAAAATAATAGTGAGCTCTTTTCTGGGATATTAGAATGAGATCTGAAGATTACAGATTGTATTTTTTGATATTTATTTAACTGCGTTTGTAAATGTTTCGATTTTGAGATTGGAAGTCTTATTTTACATTTCCAAATTTGACTCAGAAGACTATTAAAGATAAGAGATGCTTGCATGGAGGACTTAAGGGACATTGGCTCATATTCACGTTACACATGAGGAAAATGTCGGAAATCCATACAACCAAACCGACTGCCAGTATTTAAAAGCGGATAAAACTATGAGAGCTTAGCAAACTTCGGTCACTAGTGGGCGTCGCATTATTTTATTAATTATGCCTGATCATCTTGAATTGTAAGCAGTATTATATTAAAGACTTTTCATGAGATCATTTTACATTAGGATGTAAGAAAATCTTGATTCTTAAATTGGGGAAAAGCAGCAATCATATTTCTTTTTCTTTCTTTTTTTTTAAAGACTTCACTGTTTTAAAGACCTTTATTGTTCAGTTGTTTGAACGACTTCTTGTAATTTGAGATGTCTTTAAAATGTAGCATAATTATTTTTAAATGAAAAAATATTGATAAACGATTTAACAATTTAAGTCAAATGAATCTAAATTACACGAGTAGTCCTGTGCATTTCTGCGTCATATTGTAACATCTTTTATAGCAAGTAGTAATGTTTCATTTTTATTAGCAAGTAACTTAATGTCTCTGTTGCTTATTAATTTTTATTGCGATACTGTATTCAGATAAAAAAAGTTACACAATTTTTTTCACAAACTCACTAAAAATACTTTCAGTTCCCTAATTTACAAGCATATTTCCAATAACAATGAAAGGAAAGGTGCAGTTGTATATAACGGCACATAAATCTGATGGCACATAAATAAATTTCAATTAAAAAAATCTGGTGTGTACACAACATGACTACCTTGTACGGAATATTATATTATACGTAATTTTCTTGCATTTCATTTAAACTTATTGAACTGAATTAACTCTACTTCGTCGATAGCGCATAAACCACAATAGAATAAATGCACTCTTTAAAATTCACCATATTTGTTTTCCATAGCGAAACTCTGGATCTAGGTTCACGTAACAGCGTTACATCTAGTTCATTTTATTCAGAATGCACAAAAAATATGCATATCATCTGAAGAATTATCTAATCGTTGCCACGTGTTCTATTCAAATACTATATTTAATCTTAAAAGATGTATAAAAGAACTTAAACAAACAAATAAAAAAAAACAGTTTTTCAAGACGATTCAGCCTTTCTCATTCAATTAATTCAGTTCTTACTTCGCGACAAGGCAGAAATGCATAAAAACTCAAAATATCCATATTAAAAATTACGTAGTAAATCTTAAACGCTTATTTCCTAGAATAAATTCCAGAATCGATTAAGCATGATTTAATTCGCAATAATAAAAGAAGGCGCTATCTTTGTTGTCGCGAAGCTTAGTTTCTCCAGGTTGGCAACAAACCCACTATTCTGCAAAGTTTCAAATGTAAACAAAGATGGCTGCTATGGTAATAATAATTAGGCTTAGCCTCACTTAAACAACTTTTAAATTGTTGATAATTCTACAAATATTGCATGCAGATTTACTAAAGCATAAAAACGTTAACCTGAAGATAAGAATATCATAATTCAACCATTTTTAAAGCAAAAAATGCACAATTTACAAATATATAAGAATAAAGAAAGTGAGATCACTAAGCGGAGTAACAGAGTGGATGTATATATGCACATATATTTATATACTTTTGGTGCGGCCGACTGCAACCAAAATAGGAGGTGCACATCTACATGTTATAGCAGTCCTATATACAAAATTTCAACGTTCTGAGTTATGCGAGATACATACGTATGTATGTACTACGTACAGACGCCACGAAAAATCTCTTCAGAATCCATTTTAAATCAGTGTTATAATTTTTTGGGGAAAAGAAGTCCTTCATTCTGTCCTTACATACAGATGTCACGCGAAAACATCGTTACATTTCGTTCGATAGCTGTCCAAATAGATATTTTCGTTGAAATATGATACGCGAAATTTTTCGCGATTAGAATACTTCCTTTTTACTTCCCACAAGGAAGTAAAAAGGGACGTAAATCTGATGATAGCAGAAAGAATTACATTACTTTGTTAGAATAACAAGCAATAAGTACCAAATTCATTTATCATTATTATCATTTGGCATCTCCCATCTCTAGTCGTTAAAGATCTGTACATTTTAAGGAAGTATTTTTTCGTTTTATGTTCCTTGCAAATAAAAATTACAAGTCCGAATATTAAAAACAGAGGATAAGGACTTGACCTTCAGACATTCATTCAGAAATTGTTGGGCAAAAATAAACTGCGGATTATTAAGAGAAACAACCTGATAGGCTCTAGTTACGAGGCGCAAATAATGAAAATCTGATGACTTATAATTCATGAAACCTCGTTACGCACGAAATCTCTGCTACCAGGGTAACATCTTCAACTAAACACAGACAACGCCCGTTCTTTCAAACAAACCGGCACAGGCATCGTGCCTTTGAAGTCACATTTAACTGTCCCCGTAAAAGATCTTTAAAAAATATACGCAAGGTGCAAGAAGATGGAAGCTTGTTGCGTGTTGAAGAATGCTTTGATTTTGTTGTTATCCGTAACGACTGTCACTGGAGGTAAGTTCATTATTTTTCTCAATATTTGTTTATGAATTAAATTTGTTTAATGTTCTGAAAAAATAAGCATTTTAATGCTCATTTTTATGAATATGTGAAGCAGTATATCAAGATGAAATTTGCATCAGGAAGGATGTATTATATATGCACATATTATCGAATTATTTCAATTACGTACGAGCAAAAGCCATGATTGAATTTAATTGAAATCGTCGATATTTCGTCAATCCATGAACTGTATAAAACTATTTCAAGCTTGCCAAAATTCGAAATTAAGTTTTCATCAAATTTATCTCCTTTAGACACGTCTTTATTTTATGATATTGAGATTTATATATGCGCTAATATAATTCATAATTCTCAAATTAGAAGTTTCGTTGAAGCGGAATTTCAAGTACATATTTTGCTCTTGCTTACAGAAAATAGAACCCTTTAATTTTTTAAAAAAAGAACCAGTTAAAGAGAAATATTTCTAATACCTTTTTAGGATTGTCTCATTTTGGCTAGAAAGTTTACAAAGAACAAATATTCAAATAGAAGCTTTTGTAAAAAAAGAAAAGAGAGAGCAAGAGAATTGCTTCATTACCCCTTTTAAATAAAAATTCCTTAAAACATACTGATTAATAAAAATAGTACATTCGAAAACTGCTGCTTAGGTTTTTCTAAGTTTTCTGAATCTGAAGGTATTACTGCATTCTGATAAGTGGATTTATTCTCAATATCAGTAATATTTAGCAGCATTTCCTACATACTTATTATGAGACGTCAGTACAGATTTCTGATCTCTTAGCACTAATTCTATTAAATCAGACGCATTAATTTTCAGTCGTTAACTTTAAAAATACATACATGATTATACGCGAATGCTTTAAAACACTATCAAACTTTATAACTAGTGCTAAATTTTATAAACTAGTTTCAAAATTCAAAAGCAGTTTTCAAATATTTTTGCAGCTTTACACTGCTTGCTTTAACAAAACTCTTAACTGTTCCTTTTCATAAAAAGTTATAACTATATTTTTGGTACTTACGTATTACGACAATCACCTTAGGAGAAATCGTCAAATTTTCAGAAGTCGCCAAACTTTAGAAACCATGCTCATAACAGTTGTTTAGGAAACCATACCCATTGTAAGTTGCAATCTGAAAATTCGCCGATTCACCCTTTTATTCTGTAAAACATCGCCCAACTGCGCCAAGTTGGTCGCGCTAATAAGTAATTGCCATTTTTTCCATGCTTTAGTTAATTATTTTAAAAATGATTTTTAAGAATCGATGTTTCAGAGTAATAATATTTAGTTTTGTGTGACTTGTAAATATACACATGGCAGCTGTATGCCAAGAAAATTATTAATATTGTAACGTAAAAATATAATAAGAAAGAACCTAATTCTAAATATTGCATGAATGCTTATAAATGTTTTAGGGGGTCTCAGACTCTAACCGCATGCGGGCCAAATGTCCAAACTGAAAGTAGCTGACGGCTCAGATTTTGTTTTTTAACAAAACAGGGGAGAAAATAAATAAACATTTTAAAACTCACTTAATAAATATTTATTACAATATATATTAATTTAATAAGAAAAAAGCAAAGGAAAAACTTCAAATTTCTATTTATTTTCTATTTTAAGTCTTAAAGTATACCTGTAAGAAATTTTTGCTATTGTTGTTTTGCTTCCTTGTTTGACGTAGTCAGCCCAAGCCCACGAAATTCCTCGTGGCAAGGAGCGCTAGATTACGCCTGTCGTTGGCAACAGCCTTGAGCACCTAACAGGTGACAGTGCGATTTGGCTCAGTTCCGCCCCCAATTTTGATGGAGAGCGCCCCGGTGGGACAGGTCCGAGGGTTTCCCACCCCTCTCCCCTTCCACCGAACCACACGAGAGGACTTTTGGCTCGCCGCATATTTAAAGTTCCGCCATGTCGCACCGACACTATACATTTACAAACATCCATGCCTTCTGCGGGATTCGAGCCCAGGTCCTTCGGCACGGCTGTCAGCGACGCTAACCACTATACCCGTTGATTGGGAGTAATGTCAAGACGATCACTGGTATGCATTGCGAAGCGCGACGTCACCAGTTTTAGTTTTATTGATTGTACTTCGTAATTCAAACTTATCGTTATATTTTATTAAATTCAGCCTGGTATTTATTTAAAATAATTCTAATATGCTGACTTAACCACAAAATAGTTTTAACGTCAAATAAAAGTATTAAGGAAACATCAAGTTAGAAAAAACTTGAGAATAAATAATCGCAACCTATACTCTTTCTTTAATTCATTAACGTTTCTTCGACACATATGTTTATTATGTGAATAATTATAAACTGCTTTATTACTAGTTATAATTAGTCATATACTTTATATTCAGAATACTGTATATTGTGTTTTTACATCTTGCTGAATATAATTACACAATATGTGGCAAAATATTTTTAAAAAATGACAAAATTTATAACAAGGCATAGAATAAATAATCCTAACTCTAGCTTCCAAAATTCAGTTTGTTAGAAACCTGCGTACCTGATCCAGATATATTTATTTTAGATTTTGAAATACTTTCATTGTCAAGTGAGTCTGCTTTTAGGATGTCATTAGTGAAAAACCTTTAAAGGATCTGCCCGTTAAATTGAACGAAATAATTTCGAGTGAGACGTTTTTATTTTTACAAGTCGAAACGTTCATCTTTTCTAGAAATACTTTCTGTTAATCATTCCAGTGGCCAGTTGGCTTTTTTTTTTACCATTGTGTGCTCTATTTAGCACTATATCTCCACTAATTATTTTAGGAGCATCTTTAATTTTTGCTCTTTGAACGAGAAGCCCTAGGTATTCATTTCTGAATCGATTTCTCAGATCTCTTTGCTAATTGTTCCATATTTGATCTTTTGAGTTAGGCTCTAATGACAGCATCAATATCCGATATTTTCCATGTCTTGATGTCTAGCAAGAAAGGTGAAGTTGATATATGTTGTAAAATATTTCTACAAAAATTACCAAAGGTAAAGAACAATTTCCTACCTTGTCTTCTCAGCAGTGCCCAGCATCATCATAGTCTTGATTAATCCATAAAGAAATAGTACACGAAATTGCAAACGAATACATTTATTTTACACATAATAATAACTGTATAAGATTCATTATATTTTTCATTCATATATATTAAGAGGAGGTTCAATAATTAGTCATTATGAGAGAGTTTTAACACTATCCTTACATGTCCACATAAAGGAGTGAGAAGAAGGAAAGAAAAACGAGTCACTCAGTTAACTCTTCCGTAGTGCACCCAGATTACATGGTCTATCGCCCTATTAGCGGCTGTTCATTACTGCATACCAACACAAGCCAAAAATCTTTAAAAAATGGTGATTTGGGATTTTTGCATTTTCAAATTCCCTACACTTTTAGCTTTCTAAAAATACCAATCTTTAATCGCTATGAAAATTAGAACGGTAAAAAATCTAGTTTTATTTTATCATCGAATGCTTTGAGGATTTTTACATAAAAACGCGTTTTTCTCCAAATGTGATTTTTCTATACTCGATGTACCTTTCCTCAGGAACTACTTCTCCGAGGTAGCTAAAATTTTTATGTTTATTTATTATATTTCCTAATATTTATTGAAATCAACTTTTTGTAATAAACTAAGAAAAAAATTTCACAAATTTTTTTGTGTGTGAAAAGGGCTAAATTTTACTATGCCTAATAAAATATTCTATAAATTAGTCTAAAATTCAAAATGTTTCAAAAGTTCATTTCAGTATAATCAGATAGGTATACTTTAATTACACAAAAAATTTCAAGAGTGTATCTACAGCAGATTTTGAGAAAAGGTACATCGAAAATGGCCAATTTAACTTTGTCCGTATAGGGGTCCAACACCCCTTAATGGACAGCATTACCATTTGCAGCGATTCTCGAAGTTTCTCGAACACAGGCTTGTCTAGCGGTTTGGTGAGCAGGCCTCCGATCATGTCGGAGCTTTCGCAGTACTCTAGGCCGTTTTGTTGAAGTTCACGTAAGCAGTGGTATTTGAGGTCTATATGTTTTGTTCTGGAACCAGTTTTCTCTGATTGTGAAAATCTGATACATGAGTTGTTATCTTCACAGACAGTAATCGTTAGATTTTGTTTTTAGCCCTAAATTTTCATATAAATTTAACAGCCATTGTGCTTCTTAAGCTGTATTAACTGCTGCAACATACCCTGCTTCAAATGAAAATAATGCAACGCAGTTTTGGCCTTTGCTGCTCCATGAAATACAATTGTTACCTAGTTAGAATATGTATGTATTTTCTAGTTCTAATGTATTTTCTAGTTGTTCTGTTATTTCCCCAATCTGCATCTGAATATTCAGTTAGTATAGATTCTTGAATTTTGTTAAAGACTAACTTCAAGTCCTTATTGTATTTAAGTATCGAATGACTTTCTTGACAGCATTCCGATGTATTTTCTGAGGTTTTTCGTTTCTTCTACTCAGTAGCTTGATGGCACATTCTATACCGGGTCGACTGATTGTTTCAATGTATAGTAATGCGCTACTGCTTTCCTATATTCTGTATTATCTTCTAGAAGATCATGTTATAGTTTGCAGTAGTTTATTTATATTGGCATATGGTGTTGGTTTTTCATTTTGAAGTTCCAATCTTCGAACTATTTCTTCGATTTTATTCTTTTGCTTTATGGGAAAGTTTCAATCTTTAGATCTTTCTATGTTTATGCCGAGGTAGAAGGTAACTTCTCCTAGGTTTTTGATTTCCAGTTTAGCCTTTTAGTAGTCGGATTGTTTTAGTTGCATCTTCTTTGCTTTCACTTCCTATAACCATAGCATCTACATATTACAAACTCGTTAGTTCTAGAGTCTTCAGTAAATCGAACAGATCGAGTAATTATGATTTCGTCTTCAGGATTTAAAATTCTGTAGTCTTTACTTCTGCTGTTATAGCCGACGAGTATTCCT
Organism: Stegodyphus mimosarum; assembly: GCA_000611955.2. Taxonomy (NCBI): domain Eukaryota; kingdom Metazoa; phylum Arthropoda; class Arachnida; order Araneae; family Eresidae; genus Stegodyphus; species Stegodyphus mimosarum. The sequence goes on along the minus strand of KK116088.1, from coordinate 100,882 downwards.
TGTATAGCAGTATCATCCATTTACCCCTTTTAGATTTGTGAATATAAGCAAACGCTTTGCACCCAAATGTCCTCAGATGAGAAAGGTTGGGTTTCTTGTTATTCCATAATTTGTATGGTGTTTTCGCATTGGGTTTTGTAGGTATACGATTTTGTAGATAATTTGCAATCAGCATTGCTTCTGCCCAGTATTTGTAAGGTTGACCTGAATCGGCTAAAAGATATTTTGTCATTTCTATTAAAAATCTATTTTTGCGTTCTCTAACTCCGTTTTGTGCTGGACAATGCGATACAGTTAGCTGGTGATTTATACCATGTTTATGTTCAAGGTCTTTACTTGCGTATTCATCACCGTTACCACTTCTTAACGTCTTTACTTTTCTTCCGAATTTATTGTTTATACGAGCAATAAATTGTTTTAGCTTAGAAATTACTTCATTTTTTCTTTTCATTAGGTAAATCATTGGAAACCTACTGTAATCATTAATGAAAGTTATGAAGTATAGGTAACTACTGACAAACGGTATTTGGGTATTTGTACTGGTCGTAAAACGTCAGTGTGAATAAGTTCAAGCGGTCTGGATTCTATAAATTTCGATTCTTTCGGATACGGAAAATCAGTTAGTTTACCTTTTGTGTACTGAATACATTTGCTATCATGTTTACAATTATCTACTCTGATTCTTTCAGCTAGTTCTTTGTTTACAAGTTGTTTGATCGCATTGTCGTTTCTGTGACAAAGGCATCTATGCCAAAGTTGAATACAGTTTTCATTTTTGCATAGAAATGCTACGTGAACTAATGGTTCATTATTCCTGTCGATTGGTTTAATTTGGTAAAGACTGTTAATTGTATGACATTCTAGAATAATTTGATCTTCTTTCGCGGTCATACATTTATTTGTTCAAACAGAACTGAGAGTCCCTTTTCCGTTATTTTAATTGAAATTAAATTTGTTTCTAATCCAGGAACATATAAAACTTCCGATAAAATGACTTCAAATATTTTTTGTTTAGGATTTACTGCTTTAAAAAGGACAGTTCCTATTTCTGTAGATTTAAGACTCAGGGCATTCGCAATTATGATGTTTGAAGGAATTATGGATTCAAACTCTGTGAAATATTTCTTATTATTTGCTGAGTGATTACTTGCCCCGCTATCAAAACCAAAACGCTCTGCTGATTTTTAGTAGACAGAGCGACGACACACCACATCTGAAGCCGATTTCCGGTGTTTTATTTTTTGTTTCTTCTTGATTCATTTCGAGGCTGCGCGCATTATTTGCTTGGTGTTAGATTTCGCGTATATTTTCTTTGAGTTTTTGCGCGGTTAACTTTTTTGTTTTGATTTTAGATAACTGTGATCTAAAATGACAATATGACATATTGTTTTGACAATATGAGCAAACATTTTTTCTATTTGTTTTTATTTTGAAATGAGGCTTTAAATGCTTTTAAATCTGATGAATTATTTTCAACTCTCTTCTTGAATTCGTCGATTAATTTTTCCATTTATGAACTCGGTTAGTTGTGTTTCTAATCTCGTTTCAAGAATCATAAGAACTAGGCATTGACCAAAGCAAAAGTTATGATCAAACTTTATGTTCTCAACTATTGCTTTAAGTTTATCGACTAACTCCGGTAGGGTATTTATATGAATTTGCATATTTCCGTTTTCCTCAAGCTTCAAACTGTAAAGCTTTCGTAAAAGAAATAGTTTAACTTGTGTACCTTCCGGAGTTTCTTCTAGCTGGCTTTAGCAGTAGTTCCGTGTTTAAGATGATTTATCTGGCTCTCTTCCATAAATAAATGTATCATCGCGCTACATTACCAATTGCGTTTATTTCATTGTTCTGTAATAAGGCTTGGAGGTACATCGTAAAGATCCTCCTTTATTAGTAGCATTTGCATTTTGAATTTCCGTGCTAATTAATTGCTGGAATTACGTTTTACTATTTTCATTTGACTTATGCAACATTTTTTGTGTTGTCATAAATTTAATTTGGATTTTGGTATGAAACTAAAGTCTAGTCTTTACAGTTTTTAAAAATTTATTTAAACTATAATTTTTCATTAAGCCTCATAATCTTTTGCTGTAAATACTTCTACAACAAATTACCAAAATAAGGTGTAGTTAACTATTTTCATTATCATACATTAGATTTCGAGCATTAATCTAGAGGTAAGTGATGATTCCGCTTCGTTATTCATTCACACAAATTTATTTACATATAATACAATGGTTACAAGCATTATTATTAGGCACACGCTTTAACGCTTTCGATCTTCCATGAAACTAAAGTTAAGTTATACAATAACATCAGAGACAGGACGCTCAGAGCGCCACCTAACGGCGAGAGCTATCAATTTATAACACCCTGCCCCCCTCCCCCTATGAAAATTATGCAAATCCATGCAGGCTTGTATAAATAAAGGTAAATGGAAAGTCATGCACAGGCACTAACTACAGGAATTGCTCCTGAGTCTTTCAAGAGGCTAAACAAATCCAGGCAAGTGTTGAACGACCTAAAGTCCTTCGTGTCTTTCATCCAACAATCTGAACTGCCTCTCATTTTCCAACAACTTACTTCAATGAACAATGCTGTAAATAAGGACATCCCCATGAAACCAATTAATGGATAAATTCACTCTAAATGCAAAACCTGTACTATTCAAGGTATGGAATGTGAAAAGCATTCTGCTTAAAGAAAATGAGCTTCAAGACTTATACGAATATGACATTGATATTGCATTAATTACAGAAACGCATGCACAACAATGTCACAAACTTTCCATAGCTAATTATCTCTTATACCGGTGCGACAGAACAAACCATCGTGGCGTCGGAGTTTGTATTTATGTAAAAAGAAACTTTAATTCGTGTCTAATCAAGTCATCTACTGATTTTAATTGCGAAGCTATTACTGTATGTGTAAACCTTCCAGTTTTCAAGAACATTCACTTTACTGCTTGTTATAAACCCTCCAAATAATCGTCTAAGTGAAGCCCAATTAGACTCCTTGCTACTTCCAGACATTCCTACAGTGCTAGCGGCGATTTAAACGCCAAGCATAGGATCTGGAACTGCCGCAGTCCCAATAATAATGGCAAAGTCCTTTATGATTACATTTTTAATTATTCTGTGGCCATCCATGCTCCTGATGAGTATACATACCGCCCAGGGAGGCCTGAACATGCAGATATTTTGGACATTGCCCTTTCTACTACCACTATTTCCATAATTATGGAAGTCAAACATGAACTTTCTTCCTACCACATTCCTATCATTGCATCTCTTGGAGTGCCCAAATCTGATGCAAGAATTACCAAGACGCAAACTGACTGGCTTCTGTTCGAAAACATCCTTAAAAGCAGAAGTATTTCCTTAAATGATCTACATACTACCACAGGTATTGACTCAGCAGTAAATTCCTTAACCCTCCATATTCACGCTGCCCACTCAGAAGCAAGCGAGACTGTTACAAGAAAAGAAAACCTACTTAAAGTCCTTCCTAAATTAGAGCTAAAACGAAAAACAGAAACAGACTCAGAAAATCCTTTCACCTCACCTGGGACCCAAATATTAAAAAAATATTAATACTCAATAAGGATATCAAAAGTGATATAAGAATGTTCAAGGAAGAACACTGGAATGAGAAGATGCTTCACCTCAGCACTATCGATGGCTCCTTATGGACACTCATAAAAAATTTAAAATCTTCTTATTCTGTTAATCGACCCATCCACTTTAATAATACTATAGCCATAGCAAATCAAGATAAAACTGATGGCTTTACATCATATCTGGAGCCTCAGTTCACCCCGAACTCATGGTCTGTTAACAGAGATTTTGAACAACAAACGCTCTTAAAAATAAGAAATTTCTTAAACTCGCCTACTACTCGAAACGTTCCGTATATCTCGTCTCCTACTGAAATCAAAGCTATTAAAATGTTAAAACTCAAGATAGCTTCCGGAATGGATGGGATTACAAGTAAAGCTCTCAAAAGGCCTCCCTGACAACTTCATCTCCAAAATCACTAGTATTATATATGCCTGCATTGATCTTTCTTACTTTCCCCTGCACTAGAAAACCGCTAAAGTTATTCTTATTCCAAAACCTGGAAAAAATCATGCAAATGCAGACGGATACAGGCCTATTAGCCTCCTTCCCATTCTTGGTAAAGTTTTTGAACGGCTTATCCTTAAGAAAATTCATCCCTACCTGCATCTTCTTCCAAAGGAGCAATTTGGTTTCAGAGAGAAACTATCTACATCCAAGCAGCTCATCCGCCTCATCGAATTCGCTGGGGAAGCACTTCATCATATTATGTGATTATCCTCATGTTAGACGTGGCGAAAGCCTTCCACCGCGTCTGGCATGAGGGGCTTATTGCCAAATTAATCGATTTTAACGTTGAAAGAGAAATTATCCTGCTGATTCTCTCCTACATCACTAATCGCAACTTCGAAGTGTTTGTTAAAGACTGTTACTCATCCCCACGGCCCATCTTAAGTGCAATGCCGCAAGGAAGTATCCTTGGTCCGATTATTTATATTCGTTTTGCTTCTGATTTCCCTTAAATGCATTACAATCATTCGATTCTGGCCTGCTATGTAGACGACACTGGCAGTGAAGTCTGTAAATATTAATTTCGAAATTCGGAAGCTTCAAAACTTTATTCCTAATATCGAAGACTGGTGTAGAAGATGGAAAGTGCTTATAAATGCTCAGAAATCTCAGCTCCTTATCATTAGAAGACGGAAGAAAAATTTTCCTATCAAGAAACAACTTATTCTCTTCGACGAACCAGTCCCCATAGTTTCCAAAGCAAAATACCTTGGAGTCACTATTAACAATAGAGTCCCCTGGACCAACCACATTGACAACATCCGAGCAAACGCACTCAAAATCATGAAATGCCTTTATCCTGTCCTAGGAAGATTCTCAAAGTTCTATCTGAGAAGAAACGTTTAATTTACATTTCAACAATTAGGCCTCTGACGACTTACACTTCGCCAGCCTGGGCAACTGCCACTCCTGCGGATTTAAGTAAACTACAGATTGTCCAAAATAAGTGCCTACGACTGATCACCAGCGCTCACTATTTTGTTAAAAACAAGGTTCTTCATGAAGATTTAAGGATTCCCATCATTAAAGACTTCCTGCATAAAGCCTATGAAAAGTTCTTTCGTGATGCTAAGGAGCGCCAGTTCTTCAATACTTTCCATTATGAGATCTTAACAGAAGACCGATATCTTAGACCCTTCGTTGCCTTTTGAATCTGTGAAAATCAAAATTTTCCAACTTAAGTGTTTTGATTCTGCCATAACTCGTCTGTACTTCATTTGTTTACTGACTATCTGATTGTAACCATATGGCCAGAATACAGCCTTAGGTCGTGTGTCTGACTCCATCAAAAATTGCCGCGACGGCGCATCACAGTGTAATTATCTGCTCATAAAAATCCGGCGGAGAATTGAAGGTGTCAAATGGGGGGGGGGCAGCATCACAAGCAAGTGAAACAATAACCGATCATGGACAGACGAGTTGGGTGTAAGTCATAATGTGAAGTGAATAACACACATAGCAGTGAGAATATAAAAATATAATAATTTTAATAGAAACATAATAAATACAGTAAACATATCAATAATACATAAAGAATACATAAAAAGAAAGTGAAACTATATACACGTATGTACATATCGTCAGTTACGTGGGAAAATTTGAGTCACGGGTTAGGTGAGGCGCAAGCGGTCTTAAATCATCATCATCCGAAATAATGATGTAATTAAATAAACTAAACGACGCAAGGTGTTCGCAGTGTAATGCCTTCTTGAAAAATTGCGTATTGAGTTTATGTAGATGCTCTTTGATGGTGGGGAGTTGTAAATCATAATGCAAAGTGATGTTGCTCACATACATGTGTGCATTAGTCATCGCTCTGAGTACCCTATTTTGTACAAGTGGCAATCTATTTATGCCCTTTTCTTTCATATTGGACCATGCCGGTGACGCATAAGATGAAATGGGCCGAATTGTCGTAATATATACCAGTCGTTTTCTACGAAGATCCAGGCTGGAGAATTTTCCAAGTAATGGTTTTAAGCTGTTGAAAATCGCGAAGGCTTTCCTCCTAACGTTGTTTATATGATCCGTCCACTTGAGTTGTTCGTTCAGAGTAACTCCAAGGTAGGTAGCCCTGCTAACTTGCAGGACAGCCTGCCCAAACAAACTCGTGGTAAATTACCACGATACTACGAGCCGTAGTTTTTCTGTGCTTCCGGCAAATAATTAAAGGATTTGATTTTTGGGGTTGATGGAGATTCGCCAACGTCGGCACCAGTCCTCGACGACCGGAATTAGTTACTGCAGTTTTGTAATTGCATGTTTTGCTCTAGCGGACTTAACGGCCAGAGCCGTGTCGTCCGCGTAGCATCCTAAGAAGTAGTTAGTGTCCAAATGATCTTTGGGGAAATCCGTCACAAATAATAGATATAAAGATGGTCCCAAAATGGATCCCTGGGGGATCCCAGTATTTATATTTCTGATACTAGATGAGTCTTTACCAATGGATGCTGAGAAAGTACTGTTGGAGATGAACGAGACGATTAGAAGTATCGACTCTCTATCCAGATTATGCTTTATTCACTTGTAAATAAGTACCTCATGCCAGACGCGGTCAAAGACCTTCGCCACGTCCAGCATGAGGAGGGCAACATTCGGATTTTTGTGCAGAGCATTTCCGCAAAACTGCTAATCTGACGAGTTGTTTGGTGGTCGATAACTGGCTACGAAAACCAAATTGCTCTGGAGGCAGTAGACTTAAATAAGGCCTTAGCCTAGCTAAAATGATCCTCTCAAAGATCCTTCCAAATCCGGCCAGTAAGCTGATAGGTCTATACCCATCAGGTTTGTGTGTGTGTTCTTGTGTGTGTGGTTCTTGTGTGTGTGTGTGTTTTCTGTACATTTTTATGTTTTTGTATTTTCATATATTTAGTACGCAGCTCTGAGCCCCTCATCTGTAAATCTGTCCCACAAGTCTCATACCTGTAATTATGTAATTAGTCAAGCAATGTCAATAAGTCGCCCCTGTTTGGCCATGTAAACTCCTGCGCTCTGAATAAGCTCCCGGTTTGGTCTCTTGAGGCCATAGGGAATTTTTGCCATTGGATAGTGGAAGGCGAGGGACACATGCCTCTTTATCTCTGGTAGCCATCAGGCGTCCCCGTCTTCCGTCACCTACCTACATACCTACCCATCAGGTTTCGTGGTGTCTTTGCCGGGTTTCGGTATTAGTATAACCTTTGCATGCTTCCATGCAGTGGGAAAATAACTTATGTTCAGGCAAGCGTTTAATATGCTAGCATATCTAGGGACGCAGTTCTCTGGCATATTTTTGATTGCGGCGTTGCTGAGTGTGTCATAACCCAGGGCCTTCCGAGTTTTAAGTCTCTTAATAACTTCTGTCACCTCTGCCGGGGAAGTGAATTAAACTAAATTACATGCAGTAGGTGCATTCAACCAATCTCTAATATAGTAGCAGATGTCATATACAAAATCAATGCTCCTAGGCTCACGGTTGGGCATTAATTGTTGTTCCAGATGATTTGCAAGTATGTGTGTCTTCTCGCTATTTGAGGTGGCTACACGATTTTCTGCATAAAATAGGTCTCTTACTACAAGGCTTTCGCTTGAGATTCTTAACAAATTTCCAAATAGAATCATCTGCAGGGTTTAGATTCAATAATTTCTCCTCCCAAACTTCATTACGATGTTCAGAGATTTTTCTTTTAATTTCTCGATTCAACTTATTCCATTCCTTCTTAGTCTGTGGGCTCCAGGTTAAATGCCATCTTTTGCGAAGGTTGTTTCGTTCTGCAATGAGGTCCCTAATACTTTTAGGCAAAAAATTTGCAAATTGTTCCCTACTAACCTAACTTGTTTGGAGGCATTATTAATGGCCGTGTTGATGCCTTTAGTAAATGTATCAATTGGGGTGTCTATGTCATTTCTATTTTTCAAAGTTCCAATACTTGGAGGAGTAATCTGTAGAATATCTCTAAAGAGTTTCCAATCTGTCAATCTAACGTTGTCAATATTTTTATCTCTCGCAACTCCCAAAGTAACAAGCACTGGCAAATGGTCCGAAGTAAGTTCATGAAACACTTCCATAGTCATGGGAAAGGAAGTATTCGTTAGTAGGATGTCCAGAATATCCGCCTTACGCGGGTCGTTCGGCTTGTAGGTGTACTCAGCTGGTACTTCTAGCGCAACGGGATAATTTGTGATAAATCATAAAGCACTTTGTAGTTCCTATTTGTCTGTCTTAATCCCCACTCCTTATTTTTGGCATTGAAATCCTCAGCCACGATGAACTGTTGACTGTCAGAGCACATACTTTTGAGCACTTCTTCGGTGATCTGTACATAGGGGGAATTGTAAAATTCACTGAAATAAATTGTCCCCGGATAAGACAATAACACTAAAACCGTGACCGTCTCATGAGAATTACTTCTGTCCTCCGAAATCAGGCATGATTGGAGAGAGTTCCGAACATAATTTGCGATTCCCTCACCTCTGTGACTCAGTCGGTCACACTTATAAGTGCCATAATTACTGATATTTATGCTTTTACACGGCGACGCATAAGTTTCTGAAACTAACGCAATATCTACCTCGTTGAGATAAGAAAATTGTGAAATTCCATAACTTCAGAGAGAATGCTGTGCGCATTCCAAAAAACTGCTCGATTAGTGATGTGTTTGACCATTATGGTCCCCAGATTGTGGTGTTGCTTCAATTAGTCCTTTAGCCTGCTGAATTTGTTGGGATAGTAAAACGCCAGAGTTTTTAATTACATTAACTAAGTCTTCCAAGTCGGCAAAAACCTTTTTTTGCTTCGCTAATGGATCCAGTGGAAAGTGCTTGGGCGAAACTTTTGTTTCCCACAACCCTACTGCAGGAAGTCTTGATCTTTTCCTATTTTTTCTTGGGGAATTTTTTAGAACCTCTAAAGTTCGAGGTGTGTTCCTGGAGGCAAATGGCGCACCTTGGGGGTTCTCTCTGTTTTTATTAGGGCACTCATAGGAGAAGTGCTCCTCTGCACAAGTAACACATTTGGGAGTGTAAAAACATCCAGCTTGGGTGTGGTGGCAACGATAACATTGCAGGGGACTCGCCCTACCCTTATATTCATCAATTTTAACTCCCGACCCACAAAGGTTAATGGTTCCATAAATTTCCTTAGATTTATCATTCCTAGGTAAAGAAAGAAGGAACAGTGGAAGATTTATAACCTCCTCATTTCGCCTTCTCGTCATCCGTTTTACGGAGCTGACAGTACTGTTTTTAGCTGTTAATTCCTCTATTATTACATTAATCTCAGAGTCATGCAGTAGTCCGCGAATGACTACTTTAGGATCTCTATCTTGAGGTAAAATAAAGGAATGGTGCTCTATTTTAGCTGCCCTGAGTAACCTCATACATACCCTATAATCGTCCGTATTCTTAGTAAAAATTTTAATACCCTTAGGGGTATTGCGACTCATTACGTCAACGTTGCGTTCAATAAATGTTTTTCGAATGCTTTTCCAAGTTTGGTTATTGACTTAATAGTAATGGCTGGAATTTTCTGTCCATGTCATTATTGTCTTGCTTTTGATCTGTCATCTCATTTTGAGTTTTTCTCATTATCTAACCGGGTAGTATCCCATTTTATCATTATCATTAACTTTATTTTCGATAACGGGTGTCGAACCTTGTTTGTGTGTGTTATTCTGTGATAACTCACTTTGTTTCTCTTTATTATTTATAACATCAGTAGTGTTTTTATTTTTCATATCCAAATCATTGTGTGCCTTAGCACGTGTTTGTTCCTTCCCCTTAGGTAAGAGAGGGAATTTATTATTTAAATCCCCACTGTCTTGTTTTTGCTTTTTAGACGGCGGTTTAACCGACCGGTTACGTACTGTCTGGTCTCGTCTACGTTTGTTGTGAAATTCCTCGTCAGAACTGATGTCCTGATCTAGCGTGATTTCATCATCTGTACATGCTCATTCACTATCATTAAGATTTATTGTACTACGCGAACGTTCATTATCGCTGTGATTTATGTTTTTGTCTTTATCATCAGTTTTAGATGTTTGTGGATCATTATTTGCGCTACTATCTGTATCAGATAAATAAGCATTAATGCATGTAAGCATTTGCACATAAAATTTGTAGTCCTTTCCTGTTTGCATGTAAGCGCCCCAGCATCGCAACGCTCATGGTCTAAGTCCTCAATGAGCTGCTCAGAAACAACCCTAATTCTGTGCATGATCGAAAGAATCCAAAAGAACGCAACTTCCAAAAAAGCAGAAAAACCAGCGCCCTGGAACCGAGCCCGCACGACGGCGTCCCGGCAGACAGACGAGGGGGCGGAAACTCACAAGGCTCCTGACAATCACCTAACAGTGAAAGCTAGGGACTAACTATGTGAGTAGCAATCCAGTGCAATCCGCAAGAAAAATGAAAACATATACAAGATAATTAATTAATTACCAACCTGCGTTAGTAAGCAATCAGGTGTCATGACAATTTTGATGATGGATAAGCAAAATATGGCATTTGTTTACAGTCAAACTTTGAACTTTTATAGACTTTCAAGCAGAAATGATACAAGCCAGCATTTCGGTGGGTGACCACCCACGTGACTCGGACTTTGACTCTAATTTTTAGTTGTTGTGGTGCTTTTATCCTACTTTTACGGAGAAGGACAATGTTTTCCTGAGTATATTTCGTCGTAGAATACGGGAAAAATAAGCATATATGTGAAATTACACGTTTGTACCTTATGCCTTATGTACCTTCTGTTTTGTACCTTATGCCAATCCTATTATTGTGTAACATCAATTACTCTTTTCACGGGCTCATGAGAACTTTGCTCATCATGAACTTTCGTACACAAGTGATTAGAGTCTTTGACTCCTTGACTTTAAGGACTTTGTTTTGCGCAGCACCTTTGTATCGTTTTATTTGTACATAGTACTTTACATATTTAACCAAGATTTTTACATAGTTATCCTAGAAATTGTACTTAGTGTGTAAACAGTGTATCTCACCTTCACTCAAGCAACTTTCGAGGGGCTAAGCTTCGGGAGGGTGATCCACATCACGTGACCACCCTGCTATGATTTTAAAGTTCTATTTCACCTATTTTGGAGAGAATTGGCTATGGAAACTTGTAAATAGTTTTTCTTACTACCTGAGGACTCGTGGAAAAATATTTATTAGAATCTTTTATACTAATATTTTCTTGCATATTGTTTTTAAATGAAATACTTACAGACACTCCCTGCAACCAACCAGATGTCTGGATTCGTCCCACGTAGGTGTCACTCCCTCTCCCAAGTACCATCCTACCTACAGAAATAGGTCTGTATTCCAATCTTTGCATCGCTTTAAGCAACACAAATGATGATTGCCGGCAGAAAACTTGATTTTTTTCCCTCAAGTTAAGTCGGGCTATAGTGGAATCTGGAATCATCAGTAATATCATACGATACTTACTTATCAGTAACAAAATGATTAATTATCAACACTACAATAATAGATAAGAAAACAATAATAACTAATAATAACAATCAAGATAAAGAATATATGGAATTCTAAATGAAATGTTAAAGTTCAAATTGACTTGTTTTGTCGGTTAAACGTGTTTGTTCTACGCTCCAGTTCTACGTGTTTGCTGTTCTTGAATATTAAGTTTGGTCAAGTTGTCTCAAAGAAGTTCTGTCAAGAAGTTGCTCGTTTTGCGAAGTCCATTGTTTTACTTCTTCGATCTTTGACCATCTACCATTTTGGCCCCAACTACAAAGAGTTTCCACCAATAAATCAAGTAGCCATTGGCAAATCGCTTTAGTAAAACAAAAAGGTATACCTTTGTATACCTATCACCAGGAGGCGTGAATTTTATCATGACCGAAGTCTGGCAGACAAGTCGTAGTGGTGGCTAAAGTCAGTTAAATAGCAAAGTTCAAGAGAATGTAATGGTCATATTCAGTCTTTAGATTTAAAAGATTCTAAAATGACTTGAAAACATTAAAAAATAAACTTTGAGTTCAGGGAAGAGAGCACGTATCCGTTTGAAAGTTCATCAATGTTCACGTCACTCAGTTGAAAAACACAGTTTAAATATTCTTTCATGTACATAAAGCAAAATTTTTCCTTGAGATTAGACGTGCAATCAATAATGCTTTGGTCATAAATCACACAAAAGCCAGAAGCAATTTAAAAAGTTTTTAAATTTGCGGAAAAGTTTTAGGATATTTAAACACATTCATTCGTATATTATATTGGTTTGGTCATTCAAGTGGGTGTGGCTTAGGCGTTTCGGTTTAACTTAGAGTTACAGCACTTCTTGGTAGACAAAATTTTAAGAATAAATTAAAGTCCATAAACGACTTTGTCAAGTATACAAAAGTCAATGAACTTGCTTTTGTCAGGTGAAAAACACAAAAAAATATGTACAATACTTACAGTATATACAAATTACCAAGAAGCGTTATGATGTATTTTTTGTACGTGGCCTTTTGACCACATTTTCAATACTTGGATCCTAGTCACACAAGTTCCTTATGGATTCATATCGAGAATTCTTTAACCTTTCAAAGAAATTATGTGAAGTAATGAGAATTTGCTCATGCATTGTTTTAATTTGTAGATCATATTGTATTTGTTAATTCCTGAAAAACGAGGGAGCATTTACAATGCGTGTAAGAATTTTATTCTGTAGGATATCTAGTCGGGCTCTATCAGTTTTCTTCACAGTTGCCCAAGCAGGCACGGCATACAGCATAATTGGTCTAATCAAAGTGAGATACATTGTTCTTTTAATTTTAATATTTAATTTTGAGTTTCTTCCCATCATGCAGTATAAAGCCATAAAAGGGGGCTGAGTTCACTTTCTCTAGGATTTCTTTTACATGGTGGCTGAAGGTGAGCTGACTTTCTATTATAACTCTTAAGTATTTGTAACTTTAAGCAGTTGTCACAAGTTCATTTTTAATTTTGATATCAGTATTAACTCTATAGCCCTCTCTGTATCTTCGGAACAGAACAACACAGCATTTCGCGGAATTTAATTTAATCTTTTAATCTTCGCACCATTTCGTGACGATGTTAACTTTAAACTGTAGTTTGTCTATTGAAAGTTGCGGGTTACGTGAGTCAGTAAGAATGACTGTGTCATCTGCGTACATGAGTAGCTTAGAATCCAGTGGGTTAGGGAGGTCATTTATGAAAATATTAAAAAGACAAGGTAAGAGAACAGACCCTTGTGGGATACCGCTGTAAATTATTTTCTTTGCAGAAAGCGTACTTCCACATCTAACTTGGAATGTTCTTCGGCTAAGGTATGAGATCAGAAGATGAATGAAACCAGTTTGGAGCATAAAGTTGCTGAGTTTGTGGATCAGTCCTGCGTGGCACACTCGATCGAAAGCTTTTTCAAAATCGAGGAAGTACGTAGCAACTGCTTTCTTCTTTTGAAAATTATTTGCAATGTGTTCCACAATATTCAGAATTTGGTGGGTAGTACTATGTTTGCTTCGGAAGCCAAACTGATTGTTGTCAATAAGGTCGAGTTTTTCTGAATGATCAGTGAGTCTTCTTTAAGGCGCGTTCAAAAACTTTACCTAGGGCTGGTAAGAGACTTATTGGTCTGTAGTTAGCAATCTGCTTGGGGTCTTTTCTTGGTTTAAGAATAGTAATAATTATGCTGTGTTTCCACTGCTGAGGTTAATATCTTACTCTGATGCAGGCATTAAAAATATTAGTAAGTTGAGCAATGCATCGCCTTGGAAGGGTCTTGATGCCTTCATTACTTATTTCATCAAAGCCTTTGGCTTTACGTGATTTTAAATTTTTGATATTTTGTCTAATTTCTCTTGGGGAAGTGAGAGGAATGAAATCGATGGGAGTTCTGTTTTTAATGGAGGCAATTCAATGATTTATTTTATTTTCGTGTTCAGAATCTTCAGGTGGGTGGGTCTTGAAAGCAAAGAACCTCTATGTACAGTACATATTCTTTGTTGTGCCACGTTAATGTGGCGCCATCTAGTGAGATCATCGAGAAGCCGGCTGCGAGTACTTCTGAGACGGAAAGCTTGGTGCGGCCTATCGGTACTGTAGATGAGGTCACGTGCCCTGCTGGTCTAGTAGGTGATGCTCATGATCATGAAGCTAGCACCAATTCTGCCGAAAATAATGAGCAGGATGCGGATAAACTCATATATCCAAATAAAGTGAGCAATAAAGCTCCCCTGAGTATTATACAGGATGGTAAATACTCCTGGTCAAAATATAAGGAAATGTTTAAAGATGCAGGAATTAAGTTAAGATCAGGTATAATGAAAGCTCAAGACCACTGTGAGCTAAAAGGTGACAGTATAGAAACTCATAAGAATTTAATAGCCTTATTTAATGCCAAAGGAGTGAAATATCACTCATTTATTTTACCCGAAAACAAGAAGGTTAAATTTGTAATACGCAGCTTACCGATCGACACGCCAACCTCAGAGATAGCTGAATTAGTAAGACGCAGAAATGGAGAAAAATTTAATCTGCCCCTGTTTCTGGTTATTTTGAGCAGGAAGAAATATAGCGAGAGGGATACATAATATAACTAAATTATGTTTGCTGAATGTTAAAGTACAAACTTACAAGGGAAGGAAAGGGTTAGTACAGTGCTTTCTGTGTCAGGCATTTCATCATGCCCAGGCAGGATGTATGCATGACCCGAAATGCATGAAATGTGCTGGCGATCATTATTCAAAAGACTGCCCCAAACCAAGAGAAGAGAAACCTAAGTGTATAAACTGCCAATTAGACCATACAAGCAGCTACAGAGGTTGCCCGAATTTTCCCAAAATAAATACTCAAAATCCGCCTTTGAAGAAATTCAGTGATAGAGTAGTTATCAATAAATCTTATGCCGCTGTTAGCGAGGGAAAACACGAATATTCTAGACAAAGCTAGAAGTATTTTTGAAAGACTTAAAAACCTTGTTGAGGCTATTAAGGTCTCCGGCATTCTACAAGTAAATTTAACTCGTAGCGCATATGCTAGTAGTTTCAACGCGGACAATAATGAACCTAATCATGGATAGGGAAGACAATAATTTTAGGCCAGTCAAGATGTTAGTGTGGAACGCTAACAACATGAGAGGAAAGAAAGATGAGTTGGAGGACTTTATGTATGAGAACGACATTGATATTTGCTTGATCTCCGAAACGCACATCACCCCAGGAGATAGAGTTAGCATAAAAAATTATAGAACCTACCGATGTGATAGGTTACATCACAGAAGAGGTGGAGCACTCATCTACGTTCATTGTAAATATTCAACTTGTTTAATTTCGACTGAAAGAAACAAGGGCTATGAAATTGTGCTTTCCTCTATTAACTTGCCTAAGATTGGAGATACCTCATTTACAGCTATTTACAACCCCCTAATAATAGGCTAACTGAGGAAATGTTACAAAATATTATTCCGGATTCCTCAATAATGATTGTTGATGGCGATCTCAATAGTAAGCACAAAGATTGGGGCTGGCGCAGCACCAACCACAATGGTAAAATACTGAGAGAGTATATCAGAAACCATCCAGCTGGTATTTTTGCGCCTGGCGTACCGACGTTCAGGCCCAGCAACATCAGATATTCTAGATATCATTTTGTCTACTACAAGAATTAATATGGTGCTGGAGGTTCGAGACGACTTAAGCTCTGATCACACTCCTGTGACTGCTACACTAGAGGTCACCAGTATTAATTATACGAATTATACGAGACCCACACTGACTGGAGAATGTACCACAATGTTGTGAAAGTGAGGCTCCCTAAATTAGGAGTTATGAAAAGCCCTTCTGATATTGACAATGAGACTGATAGGTTTAGTACATGTCTTAATGACTCTTACTATGAGGCCACCATGGTTACTCAAAGGTCTAGTAAAATCGCTAAGTAAAATCTCAAAACTTCTTCTTTGTAGGTTGCGTAATAGTTGACATAGGCGGGATGATCACATGAGTATTTGGTGCCGTAACGCTTGTTGTTCATTTCGCAGTTTATGCAGTTGGGACTATTAGATTTACATTCGCTCTCGTGGTGTTTGCCGCCGCAGTAGGCACAGTGTCGATTATAGGTGCAATCCTTAGAGCGATGGCTAAACGCTTGACAGTGATAACATCTGTGGTCACCTATAAATTCTGTAATTGAGCTGGTGTGCCAGCCGAAATGGACGGTTCGTAGATTCATACATTTATGGAATGAAACAGTTTCACATTCTACAATCCATTTGATTGTGTTGTATTTGTCCTTGAGTTTAAATAGAGGCTTGAAATTGGAGATGTTGCTGTTCGTAGCTTTTGCTAGTGGGTGCTTACTGCTTCAGCTGTTGTATCGGCGGAATTTGGTGGATGGCGCACTTAGGGGTTCTTTGCTTTGGAACCTTTGTATGTATTAAATCAGTTGCTTTTTCCGTCTGTTTAAAGAGGTTGTCTAGTTTAGCTACGTCATCCTGTGAGGTGCAATGTATTGCAAGACCACCTTGCTTTATCGGTACTATCTTTTTGATTTGAGTTTGAGTGTTTTCGATCGGGAAGATGCCTTGCAGTTTTTCTTCTAGTTTTGGCACATTTCTGGCGTCCTTTGCATAGATGAGAAGGACTGGCTCTTTTTTCTTTTGCCTCAGAACTTGTTTGAAACAGTAGGTTTCTTTGATGCTGTGTGCTTCATAGTTACCGCAATTGGTGATGTCCTTTGAAATTTCAGGGTGTGGATAATTGGAGCAGCACTGTGAGTTGTTTACTACTGTTGTTGCTTCAGCGGTGCACGGCTGCTGTTCGCAAGATTCGGCGATTGCTGGAGTTTCATTTGCGTTGTTGCTGGCTAGGTTATAGAGCGTTGATAATAGAGATATTAGCTCTTCCCGGATAACATTGGGAACTACGTATCTGCAGCTGTAACGTGAATTTAAGAGCTCCATGCAGCGAAAGTAGATGTCAGAGGCAGACGCAGGTATTGACATGTGCGAGTTTGCTGATTGGTATGCTGCTTGCGACATAATGATGGAGGTGTTTTGGGCGGGAAGATGAGGGTTTACAGTGTCGTCACTGTGTTTGCGTGTGTGCAATGTAGTGTTTGGCATAATTATACAGTTGCAAAATATTTGGATACTGACATACAATAAAATACAGTAAACAAACAAAAGTAAGTAAAGTATTAAAATAATAAGACCTCTTGGTATGTAACAGAAAGAAAATTAATAACACAATAGGTCACAGATAAGCTAGGATGCTAACTGAATTACAAGTTTACAATGCTAGTGGCATAATAGTGATTATAGAACGATGTAATTTAAAAAAAATTGAATGATAAGTGACTACTATGAAGATTAAAATCAAGGCAACACGGTAAACAGGTAAATTTAGCTAAACAACAACAACAACAAATTACTGATCAAACTGCTAATGGTGGCAATACAGTAGACTAGTAGGAAGTACAGAAGTTACTGAGTATAAGTAAATTATAACCTAAGTACCTGCTGAATGCGGATTAGCACTGGGGTGGATTGGAATGGCTACAGATGATGTGGCAGGAGGAATCAAAAAAGGAGCTTAACTAATTAATTAAATGTGTTAGTGGGAGTTGTGGTAGAGAAGGAGGAAGGAGTAAAGGAATTGATGTGAGATTGGTATAGAGTTGTTAGCGCACTAGAGGAGTCAGAAATTGGAGAAATAAAGATTATATAATGCAACAAAATTAGAATTATATTAGGCGTATGCAGTAAGCTAGCGAATTATTGATTATACATTGCAGGAAACTAAAATTATATTAACGTGTAAAGCACAATAAATGGGAATTATGATACAAAAATAATGTAGAAGATTAAAGTGATAATGACCGAGATGCACAAAACTGGATAATTATAATGGAAATACAACGCACAAAATATTAATAATAATAATAAAAATTAAAAAGATATAAAATTATATTTTCTAGAAAGCACAATAATTGAGAATTATTATGATAATATTACTCGGAAAGTACAGTATTTCAGAATTAAAATGATTATACAAAGCAGAAAATTAGGATTGAATTATCCAAGAAGCACAATACCAGCTAATATCCTACGCACTATGTGTTAGAATTATTACTGAAAATAGAAATACAGGAAATGTGAGAATCATTATAATACACTTAATATATATATACGTATTAGCAACAAGTACTATGCTCAAAAATAACCATGAGATGCTAGAAGAAAATGTATTAATAGTTGCGAAAATGCGTTCCTAGAATAAATCACTTATGCTACACTGATACGGCACTGAAAAGAATAACACCGATGTGCTACCGGGAAAAGAACTTAAGTCCTTGATGTAAACAGTAGCGCATGAAAAAATAGTTCTTACAAAGTCCTTTAGATGGGAGTGCAGAGTTGGCTTCCATAATAGTTCCCAAGTGACCTTAGGGGGTATTGGAATGCAGAGGGGTACTGGACAATGGACGTTGCTACGTTCTCAAGGACGAACAGGGGGTGGACAGGAGTAAAATGAATTCCAAATTCGTAATTAAACAATGAATGTTTTATAAAGATAGAACTATTGGGACTACAAAGATGAGATGCACATCAAAATAAAGGTAATAATGAGGCTTACCTTGCTACTGTTGTATCTCTTCAGTAAACAACTGATTAGTCTTGTGGAATTTATCGGCGCTGCTCTGCATCATAAGAGTTGTACTGCAGTGCTCATGCTGGACGTGGCCGCGTTTGGCATGAGGGCTTAATATATAAATTGATAATGATGAATTTGCCTAGAGAACTAATCTTACTCACCCGATCTTATATTGCAAAACGTTACTTTACAGTTAGCTGCAAGCAGAGTCTTTCTGGATTCAAAACTATTGCTGCAGGCGTCCCCCAGGGGTCCTGTATTGGCCCAGTACTCTGTCTTTTCTATGCGGTTGATTTCCCGCTGGATAAACTCAACAGAAATGCATTGCTGGCCTGCTATGCGGATGACACCGCTATAGCGGTCAGATCTATTCAGCCTAACAGAGCAATTTCTGTTATGCACGATATTATTATGGACACTGAGGAGTGGTGCTCCAGGTGGAAGATTTCCATCAATGCGACTAAATCACAGTACTTCTTGTTAGAAGGAAGAAAATACTGGTCTCAGTTCAGCCACTTTACCTATTCGGCCAACGTGTCCCGATGGTAAACAAGGCCAAGTATTTAGATGTTCACTTGAATCAAAAACTCACTTGGAGTAGGCATGTCAATTACATTGCAAACAAGACCAGAGGAGTTGCTGAACAATTACAAGTACTGCTAGGGCGCAGCTCGCAGTTAGATCTGAGAAGGAAAAGGCAGATTTATATTTCTATTTTACGACCAATTATGTGTTATGCGTCCCCTGTCTGGGCGACTGCTACGAGCACAGATATCAACATATTGCAGGTGACTCAAAACAAAATCTTACGCACCATTACAGAAGTGCATTTTTACATCCGTTACAAACTCCTACACTATGATTTACAAGTTGAATATATTGAGAAATATCTAAAAAACTTAACAGCAAGTTCTTTGACAAAGGTTTGAATTGCAGTAAAGGAAACTTTAATGCTGTACTGAACTATGTCTGCATTCTTGAGAACTACAGTATCAGGCCTTTCACGGCTCACAGAATGAGGGATCACCATTTTGTCACTTAGCCCCCTCGTTTTTACATATGTAAACAGATTTTCATGTGGACATTACTTCATTTCATTTGTTTATTACATGTTTAACACTGTAATTTGTTTATTACATGTTATGCACATTTCATATATTTTCATTTCTTTTGCATCTTCACAGCTCCATACGCGTGATTTTTACTCTTGTCTCAGGGTGAGAGTTAAGTTACTTTGATGATTGGACTTTTTGTCACTATAGCCGATGGGCCCTCTTTTCCTTACCTGCTCCGATTTCCCGGCTGGGAACTAGATGATAGTTGTCACTCTGATTGTCCTTAGGGGGTTAGATCAATATAGCTTATTAAAGCCCACCTCCAAACAGTATTTGGTTGAAATTCTAAATTTTCAAGGAAATAGTCCCATTTTTCAGAGCAATTCAATAACCATTTATTCAATAATGTTTTCTTTAATTTTTCTATTAAGAAAATTAAGCTGTCTTTTGTCGTTGGTGTTTCTGGAAAGTTGCCATGTTTTTCTGACTCTATTTTTTCGTTTAATCTCTTCTTTAATTCTGGAAGGGATGGAAAGAGGATTTTTCGAGCTACTTGGGTAGGAAGAATTTTTCATTGCGTTTTGCATCTTATAAGTGAGCCGATGAACTTGGGTTTCGATATCACCGCAGTGACTGAAGCTACTAATACATGGATCATTTCTGAGTTGTTCAGTATAAGAGTTCAGTTTATTTTGCTAATTTTCTTTTACAGGAGAGAGTATATACCGTAAAAGTC
The DNA here is from genome assembly GCA_000611955.2 of Stegodyphus mimosarum. NCBI lineage: Eukaryota > Metazoa > Arthropoda > Arachnida > Araneae > Eresidae > Stegodyphus > Stegodyphus mimosarum. The sequence continues at coordinate 80,364 of KK116088.1, read as the reverse complement.
AAAATTTATAGGAAAGTGGTTTGAAGATGATTTTTTATGCACTTCAAGATAAGGCATAATATTAATGTTTTTAAAAGTAAAATATCCAATATATTGCCTGAACCGTTCTCATTAAGTCTAGTGGGTCTGTCTGGGGTGACTATTCTGACATCACTGTTAATAAGATAGTTATTTAGAATTCTGATATGAGTGTTATTAGGTCCCGGATTCCATGTATGAAATTTTGCATTTAGATCACCTGCTACTATCGTATAGTCGTAGAGGTGATGATATTAAGATTTTGTGCAGTAAGTATACTGCCAGGTGAAAGGTAGATTGCAATGAAGAGGAAGCCCTCGTTGGTACTACTGTAAATCAGAACTGAAGTGTAAATTTATAGCTGGGAGCTGAAATACTGCGTTTTTAACGTGTTTAATGTGGTTTTTAACCAGAATGGCTATTCCTCCACGTAAGTCCTGCTGTCTATCATTTCTTGTTATAGAATGTCCTGGGAGGTTCATTTTTTGACAAGAACGTAAATGAGTTTCGTTAAGAAGCATAACATCAATTTCATGTTTATCGAGGTAATCTCTGAGTTCATGGATTTGTCGTTTAATGCCATTTGCATTAAAGAAAGAAATTTTTAAGAAGCTGGCGTTCGCTGCGATCATTTAATTGAAGCCTTGATTGGTGTTAAAATTCATAATCAAGGTTCGAGAAATATTCAAATGCTTCCAAGCCTACTTCAAGTTTTTGGAAAATACTTTTAGATTGCTTAAATTTAGTAAAGAATTCTTTAACTTTCTGTACTTGAGTTTTCAGCCAGTCAAAAAAACGAAGATTCAGGGGACGTGGTTTGTTCGTCTTTTCTCCAATCAGTCTTTGGTATAGTGGGCTTTTCTGGTTTACTGCTTGGGAGGGAAGGAATATTGTTGTTTTTAAGTGTAAAATTTTTAGATTTTTCTTGTAGTAATTTCTTTCTATTTTCAATGCTTTTCTTCATATTATCAGAGTGTTGAGAACATCCTTTATAGGACGATACGTCCGGGCCACCATAAAGGGCGCAAACCGCTGGTTTTTCTTCTCTAGTAAATTTACAAGTTTGGGTTTCATTGGGACTTGCACATTTTAAGCACCTTGCTTTGTAGCTACACAGGGGCCGTGAGTGACCATAACGCTGACATTTATGGCACTGCACGGGCTCGGGTCTCGATTTGTAAGTTTTGACACCAATGTCAAGTCCTCTGAGCGGTTTTAGTTTGTAAATTCTCTTTCTTTCTAATGTGCGTTTACATTCTGCTACAAATAAGGGTAGCGGGTTACGTTTCCATCTTTGTAACTGTTTAGCTGTCTGATTTTTAGAATGAAGATTTCCTTTTGGACTAATTCAGTGCTAGTGTTTCGTGGTAATTTACGGATCAGTGCCTTAATAGGCTTTTCTGAGTTGACTAAGGAGGTGAGGAAAGGGACACCCCTTTCATGCAGCATTTTAGTGACCTCACGGTAGTCGGCAATTTCGAAAACTTGTATTGTAAGTGAATGACCTTTAAGGTTACCTCGAACTTTAATTCAACGATTTTTGACTTCTTCTTTTAGTTTTTCTCAATTGGAATTGAAATCAGCTAACACAATCGGGAAAATGAGTCCAGCTGTCTTTTTACAGGTGGTAAAATCGTTTCGATTTTCCGCATTTTCTGGGTCTTGCTCCATTTGATCATCTCGGTTTAGATTTTCAAATTTATTTTTCTGGACGGGTGCCTCGTAATCAGTGTTTGATCTGGATTTTTTGTGTGTCAGTCTAGGCGTAGTAAAACCTTCAGAGTCGGTTTGAATCTTCTTTTTTCGCGTTAGAACTCCTATCGAGTCGCGATTTTGGTTAGGATAAAGAGTGTACACTTAATTTTTCCATGTTACCTTTGGCTAAATGCGTATCTAGGTTTAGAATTGTTTCCTCAATTGCATTAATTTTCACGATTCTATTCGCGTTTTTTTCTTTCTGACTCATTAAAGACGCATGTTCTTTCTGTAATGGAAGCTTTACAGCTTGAATTTGTTCATCATATTCTGACTTACCGAAAGTGCTCTCTATAAAGGATAAATCCGAAGTAGAAATATCATTTTCAATACTTCCTAACAATTCGTGGCCTAACCTAACTCAAGAGGTACTGGCATCCCGAATATCAGAGACAAGACACCATCCGTGCGCAAATATATTTTTGTGGCTTAATATGTCTATATCTTATACCATGCAAGAGGCAATCGGCCTTTACCAATATATTATTACTTGATTTTCTTTGAATAATATCGAAAAAGTTGAATCCAATAATATGGAAATACTTATGCACATACTGCGCTAGAACTCAGAGATTTTCCTGACGAGGTTCCTATGCCGCCGTCCGTTATCTGTGAAATCTTCGTGAAAATGAAGCGTTCGGGTGGGGCCATCTGTTGTTGATGGAGATAAGCAATTTTTGAAGTCAGGAGCTCTGGTGGCGCCATCTCTTGTTTAATGAATCGTGAGACATTTTTAAAGTAATTGAAATTAATCTTCTGGTAAGCAATTATTGATATGACGATAAGGTAAATATGACACACAATTTGCAATGCGGTAAACAACGTTCACAAGAATTAAAAACTATATACAAAGTTTTAACCTACCCTGGCAGGAATAAAGTCCATTACGCTTCTTAAAGTAAACTAGATACATATAAATGAAATATAAAATGATGAAAATCTTGGTTAAATAAGTAGAATAAAAATATTTACATTACCACCGACTATTATGATGGATGGTGCGGGGTCTCTTGTGGCGTTGTTCAATTGTGAAGTCATAGTTGCCCAAATTTTTTATGATACTCTCTGGATGTTTGTCACATTTCATGAAGAAGTTATGTGACGATTTCGAAATCTGTAGATTTAATTTTTAAGTCGTTGTGGATAGTACTGTTACGCGCAAACCAAGGAGCATTAGTAATGATTCTAAGATACGTATGACTCTCATCGGCATCACGTGACTACGCTATGCTTACTAGGCGAGGCTCTCAGAGCGCCAAATCAAAAATTCACCCACCCGGCTCTTTTTATGGAGAATTAATAGAGTAAATGAATTAGAAGACGAGCAACGAAAATTTCACGATGTAGGCAAAGATACAGGCCTTACTCCTGAAGAACGTAGAAATCTTTTAGCTATAGAAGACGAAATTCATATGCATAAAAGCATCTTAAATAAACCCATCCTTGATGAGGAAATTCCAATAAGCACATCGCCATACAACAGCAGTCAAGTTGCCACACTTCAATATAATTCTCAAATTACTACACTCCCGGTAGTCCTAATAAATGCATTGATAACACATCAACCAGTTCATTTTCATTTACGAAAATTGAAAGTAATAAATGGAAAACAATTTCTAAGCAAAAATCTCCATTAAAACTACAGAGCAATAAACCGCCAAATATGGCAACCGCAAATAGATTCGAAGCTTTAGAAACAGAAGTATCACTCAATGAAAATATAGTTCCTGATCAGGAAAATGCCAGTTTTCAACAACCTAATAAATATGCAAATAAAATTCCGCCCATAGTTATTACAGATTCTAATATTAGTTGGAAGACCATGAGAAAAGATCTTCATGAAAATTTAAAAATCGAAAAACTTGATGGCAAAATTAAAAGTGGTAACCTAATCATAAAAATTTTTACAATTGCTGATTACAGAAAAATTCAAGATAAACTTAATAATGAAAACGTTTCTTATCATACATACGTCTTAAATTCAGATAAAACTGTAAGAGCTATCGAAAAAGACCTGTCAAAGATATGACAGAGGAGGAAATTAAAGCGGATTTGGAAGCACAAGGTATTTCGATAATAAAAGTAAAACACTTAACTAAAGTTATAGACGGAGTATCCAATTACATCCTTGTTTTCTATATAGGAGCGCATCACACAGAGGCAGGTAAGCAATTACTTCATGTCCCTAAAATTATGGGATTATGAGTTCGCATTTCCGGCTATAAATCTAAACCTGGACCTGTTCAATGCTACAACTGTCAATGTTATAATCATACGCAAAAAGCCTGCCGATCCCATGAATGCCCTTTTAAGCGCACCCTAAATTATAATGCTGTGTGTGTGCTATGCAATGGAGTACATTTAGCATCCTCAACATTGTGTCCAAGACGTCCTGGAAATAACCAAAACCACTAAAATAATAATGCAAATAGTTCAAATAATCAAAATAATAATATCTCTGAAGAGAACACGCTTAAAATTGCTTCTAAAACAAATTCTACTTCAAACAGCCAATCAAAATTTAAAGATTCGTCACATGAAAACGCTAACCAGTCCACAGATCCTAATTTCACATACGTATGCATATGCTGGGCAAAATAATCCAAATATTAGACATAAATCTAGCACTAATAATTAACAAAATAGTAAAAATACTAGATTTATGAATAATAAAGATGAAAGATCAGAAGAAAATCTTAACAGTTTTATTACCTTTATGTCATCAATATATGATATTTATGACGATTTTTGTAATGCAACTACCGTCATGGAGAAAATGACTTTTGCCTTCGGGGCTTTAAAGATATACGAATCACTCCATAATGATTAATAACACCAATTCTAACCATTATTCAAACATGCAGCGTATTAATTACGTCAAAATTGCACTCTATAACTGCAATGGTAAAAAATCAGCACCTACCAATCACCCAATTTATTTTCCAAAATAACCTGGACTTTTTCCTGCTTAATGAAACGCATCTCAAACCCAATAGCAGATTTAGTGTAGCTAATTACATAGTTTATAGGCAAGATCGCCTACACAAGAGTGGTGGAGGAACAGCTATTATTGTAAAACATTCTATTAAACATGCTGTTTACGACCTTCCAAATTTTAATAGCTTTGAAGCCTGTGCTTGTCTTATTTACAGTAACAATAACAATCCTTATTTGTTAGTCTCAATCTACAAACCTCCACAGAAAATTTTAAATGTTCAAGAGCGTGATTACATATGCAAATTATGCTTCCCTACTATAATAGCTGGTGATATGAATTGCAAGCACCCAGCATGGCACTCAAGATCTACTAATAGCAATGATAATCTCTTATTTAACTATATGCAAAACTCAATTATCAATATTCATGCCTCTATCGAGCCTGCTTATCAGCCTTCTAACAGTAATTTTAATCCAGATGTTCTCGACTTACTTATCACCTGTAATAACCCTCATATTCCTCAGCTCAATGTTATTAATGATTTGCACTCGGATCATTATCCTGTCATGTTTACTCTGTATGGAATACATCATATTTTACCCCCTTTACCAACCAAAGTGAATTGGAATGACACACTACTCTTAATAATAATATTTCTGCGAATACTCAGCTGACCACTCAAGAAGATATTGACAAAGCTACCTCTTACCTAAATGAAAGAATCCTTAATGCTGTTCACAGAGCTACTTACTCAACTACACATAAATATCAAATTTACCTAGTTTCATTCTTAACAAAATTAGACATAAGAACAGACTTAGAAAAATCTAGCAGAGAACACTTGATCCAAGAGACAAGTATAACTATAACCATGCAAATAGAGAAGTCAAAAAGCTTTGTAAAAGAGACAGATGAGACGAATTTGTAAAAAAAAAACCTCTCACATATTCATCATTCTGTCTGGAAGTTAGCCAAAACTCTCAGAAATTCTAAGCGTCAAATAGGACCAATTGTTAAGAATGGAATTCCTATTCACGAAACAGAAGAAATTGCAAATGCCTTTGCTGATGACTGTGAAGAACAATTTAAAATTAATAATTTTCATCACCCTGATGGAAATAATATTCAAAATCAAGTTCAAAATTTTCTAAATTCCAGTAGGAGCACAGCAAATGTCGCCACCACTCCTAAAGAAGGAACACACACAGGAATTAAAAATATGCCTAAAAAGGAATAGGCTTGATCACAAACATCTTTAATGTATGTCTTTGCCACAATTATATTCCAAAGATTTGGAAGCATGCTATTATTATTGTACTTAAAAAGCCTGGAAAGGACAAGAAAATTACCACAAATTATAGACCTATAGCCTTATTACCAGCTGCCAAACGTTTTGAGGAAATTCTATAAGACTCAGCCAATTTACCCAACAACATAACTTAATATCTCCTACCCAGTTTGGATTTCGAAAAAATTACTCAATTACACATCAAGTTTTCCTAATAGTGGAAAAGATTGGAGAAGGCTTTAAAAAGAAAGAATCTGCTGCAACTATTTTCCTCGATATGGAAAAAGCTTTTGATGAAGTATGGAACATTGGATTAATTTATAAACTTATCAACTATAATTTTCCCCCCAAGCTCATTATTTTCAACTACCTCCAAAATAGGATATTTCAAGTAAAAGTCAATAATTATAAGTAGCAGAAATATTAGTGCCGGCGTCCCTCAAGACGGAAATTTGGCACCATACCTTTATTTAATTTACATAAATGACTTACTCTATAAGGTATTTCTCCCACCTTCTTCGCATGCCTTCGTGGTGTAGTGGTCTGCATGCTCGACGCGTAACCGAGAGGTCCGTGGTTAAACAGTTTGGTAACATTAGCCATGGAAGACTTGCCGCCACTTAGCGTCTTTCATTAAATTTGAAACACTTTTCCCTTTCGTGAGTTTATCTGCTGGGTTGTCTGTTCCCTTACAATAATTACAGTTTTGAGGATCGTTATAGTTCTTTATATCAGCTACCGTGTTGGACACAAAGGGTTTCCAGTCCTTCATCTTTTCTTTTATTCAGTGCAATTTAATGATAGAGTCTGGCCAAAGTAAAATATTGCTCAATCTGAATACACCTTTAAGGTAAGCGGCAATTTTGACTGCAATCACTGCATTCATTAATGCTAATCTCGGTAGCGTCAACTTCTTTAGAGGAGAAACTCTGGTTTTAGCCGTCACGAAACTAGTACTGAAGACCTTTCTTTTCTTTTTGAACTCTGAGATACGCTACTGCGCCGTAGGATAAGGGCTCGCATCGCAAAATATGTGTAATTGCAATGTATCTCCAATTATTTCCACATTCGGCAGAAAGTATTTCCTTGCAGCATGTCTTAGAGCAGGGAGATTCTAGTAGCCCGGGGGTAACTCCTCGGGTATCAAAGTTGAACAGGTTTTTGATGTCAAATTAAAAAATGTCCTTTTGAGTATCCCATAGCATTCCCAATACCTTTGATGAAATATCTGTATCGTCTGATGTACTAGTTTCAAAGGCATAATCAGACCACAAGTTTTCAACCTCTACAGAATTACTTCTTCATTTTCGAAGTTTCATTCCTGGTCTTTGATTATGTAGTCCGCTTCTTTAGATCTTCTGAAAGCTTCTTCTTCTTTCGGAGCTCCGGATAACAAATCGTTGACGTACATCGATTCATTTATCATCAAACATGTATCTGGATACATAGTGGAATGTTGCTTCAAGTGGAATTTAATTACAGCAGCTAAAAGAAAAGGAATGGGTGTAATACCAAACAAAACTCTAGTCATTCGTAGAATTTTTGGTTCAATATCAGACACATTGTCTGGTAAATCGTGTATCCACAGAAAACGTACAACATCATGATAAGTCTGTACTAAACTAATTTGCAAGAATGTCTTCTCAATATCAGCAATAAATGCGATTCAGTTAATTCGAAATTTAAGTATAACTTTTAAGAGATCTGGGTTTAAGTTCGGTCCAGGATATAACAATTCGTTTAGCGAAGGAGCATGAGAAGGATGCGAAGAAGCATAAAAAATCCTTAATTTCGTTGTATTCTTATCCTTTAGAATTGATGTGGTGACAGGGTAATGTAGTAAATAATGTATCGGATTCTGATGTGTATCATTTTGTTCACTTACTGATTCTACGATTCCTAACTTACAATACTCTTCTATCACAAATTTATAAACAACATACAAGAATGTATCTTTATCAAAATCTTCGAAGCAACAAAGCAAGTCTTTTCTTAGTATTATCGCAATTATTTTCCAAATTATTACAATTATGTTTACAAGGACGTTGTACTTCATAACGGCCTTCTTTGAAAGTCAAACTTGATTGGAAACTTTGAAGAGCTTGTAACGTTCTACTGTCTATCTGTTGTGTAGAATCTGTAGAAATAGTGATTGCACCGAAGAAGGGTTAGAACTACCCTTTATTAAACTTTTTAAATTATTTACAATGCGTCAACTTAACGCTAACATACTACGCCTCTGCTTGGGCGGTAACTGAAACAGTAGAATCAAAACTCAAAATTGGAGATATTCACAAGTAGTAGAATTAAACTACAGGGCTCATACGATCCTGTATCCTACAGCACGTAGATGAATCTAGAAGCAGCAAGATAATAGCTATTAAGCCACGTCTAACCAGCAATAACTGCTAAGTGGAAGCTCGCGTACAACCACGCACAGACATTTCCTAGACTTTCTCTAACTTTTCCTACTAGAACTTCGATATTTAAACTTTTTCTCCCATTGGTAGAATTTGCATTCCGTACGCGCGCTACCAAATTTAAATATTCTGGCACTAACAATTAGGGGAATGAAGACTTATAGAAAAGTAACTTAAAATTAAATTTAACTGGTTATTTAAAATAAATATAAATCTCTACAACCTCCTTCACCAGAAGTGGACTCTTTTAAGAAATCATTATGGATACCTAGGGATTCTAATTTCCAAAACGCTTTTAATTGAGACGACGTTAACTGATCCTCATCAAAATCCTTCACAAGAACAGCGTTTAAAACTGCAACGGATGACATTTTAAAGAGGAATGTATAACTGGACCTTTAATTGACCATCCCATCAGTATATCTGTTAACACCCCTGATGAACTTAAACGTTTTGTTTTACCAGAAACTATTTCCCAAAAATAATCTGATCCAATTAGAATGTCAATTTTATGATGATTTCGTTCACCATCTTCATAATCAGATAATTTAATATTTAAAGATTGGATCTGGTTATTCAGTTCTTGGCTAGGAATTTCTGTTAAAGTATCACAAATTTCTGGTGATTCTAATGCTTCAATAGTCAAACGTTATTTTCGTTTTCGATGCTACATAACTGGACTATAACCCTACATCTTGCAATGATCACTGCAGTGTTATTACCAAAAGTGTGTAAATTTATTTTATCTTTACCTACAATAGGCAAATTTAATTTCTTTGATAAATTTTCATGAATAAATGTTCGTTGACTTCCTGAATCAAGTAAACAAAGAATTTTCGTTTTGTGCCACGAACAACGGCTCGAAATCTTTGCAGAAAAACAATTTTATCATTTTTTATTTCTTTCCTTTCAGGCATTACTGATGTCAATACTGTTTCAGAGTTATTAATAGGATTAACCTGTTCACATAAAGAATCATTTACAACTGGATAATCCTTATCACATAGCCCCCCTTCTGTGTTGTTGCCTTTTATGGCATACATTTCATTCAACCTTAAATCTACATAATTTTCTAGTATGGAACTTTTTATATCACAAGAAACATCTACCGTTTCTTTTCAGAATATCCTTCTTTTGGGCTATGTTAAATTTATTACAATCGTCTGATAAACGATCCGTTACTTTATCACAAAAAACACATATGGAAGTTTTCAACGAGTTTGTTTAAGGCTGCAGTTGTTTGGTTTCTTGGATTTTTGCTTTCGTATGATACGAAACTTTCTTTATTTTGTTAATTATAGCGAATATATTTATTTGAATTTTTTGAATAAATATTATCACAATCCATCGATTTAGTCAAAAAAAATTACATTTTCTAGATTCTGTGTTTCTCTTTAAAAAGTTTAATAAATCCGTTATTTTCTTCGGCATCCTGCAGTTGGTTAAATTTTAAAGTTATTTTATATCAGTTGGTAATCCTCTAATTGAAATGTTCCATAACAGTTTTTCTCAATGCCAGGGCTATCTAAAGCTTCTACTTCGGCATGAACGTGGTCGTAAATTCTTCTTAATGATGTTATGCCTTTCGAGTATTTACATGGCGTCAGACTCAGTAATCTAGACATACGGATGTCTATCGATAATTCTGTTCTACCAATGCGCGATTTTAATATGACTGCCTTATTATAATTTTCTGAAGTCATTGGCAGACCTCCTATGGAAGTTTCGGCATCAGCAGTTAATATGTTTTTAAATATTTAAACTTTTCTACATCATTTAGCTATTCGTTATCATGAATAGTAGTTTTAAATTGTGACCAGAAATTTTGCCATTTGCGTATTTCATAATCAAATTTTTCGATTGCTAAATGTGGAAGTTTAACCTGAGCAGAATTAAAACCCAATAATGTCGATGTAGAATGCACAGAATTATCCTGCACTTTATTTTCATGTATCTTTTTCAGTTATCTGTTTTGCACCTGTTTTCCAATTGAAAAAAAAAGTTTTGTTAAAATTACGAAATCTAACTTTTATACATCCACCATTGGAAAAAAAAAGAATTCCATTCTGCCATTGGGAAAAAAAATTTCTTTTTTTAATTCTAACATATCTCGTTTTTTCTATGTTAATACCGAAAACAGTTCTTCAATCAGTTCAGTGTTCTGAGTAATAACATTTAGTTCTGTTTCTAATTTTTTAATAACTTTTGTTGTTTCTTTTCTTAGCGCCATGCATCTTTATGTTTTTCTCAAGCTTATTCATTATCAAATAGAAGTTTTTTACTTACCTCTTCTTCGTGTTCTGGAATCCTGGATATTCGAGAACTACAATTTTCTAGTAAATATTTTCATTAGCATACATTAGAATTCTATTCGAGTATTAATCTAGAGGTAAGTGATGACTCCGCTTCGTTATTAATACACACAAATTTATTTACATATAACACAATGGTTACAAGCATTATTATTAGGCACACGCCTTCACTATTATTAGGCTTAAAACCTTCGAGCTTCCATGAAATTAAAGTTAAGTTACAGAATAACATCCGAAACGGCTCTCGCAGCAGAAAAGAACAATTTTTTTACCTCGTTCTCAGTAGCGCCCAACATTATGATAGTCTTGATTAATCCATAAAGAGATTGTACACAAAATTGCAAACAAATAAGATTCATTAGATTTTTCATTCATTTATGTTAAGAGAGGGTTCAATAATTAGTTCTTATGAGAGAGTTTTAACATTGTCCTTACATGTCCACATGAAGGAATGAGAGGAAGGAAAAAAAAAAACGAGTCACTCACTTAACTCTTCCGTAGCGCACCCACCCAGATTACATAGTTTATCGCCCTACTGTTGGCTGCTGATCATTGCATACCATCAATATAGAAACTAATTGGTATAGAGGTAGAGAATTCATTCACTGTTCACTGTCACAGTTTCTTCATAAAAGCAATTGTGCTCGAACTGATACTCTTTCTAAGAGGTGCTTCATCAGTCGAATCAGTTGCTCCCATGATCCGATAAGTACACCTGTTATGAATCTTCAGTTGATACAAAGTAATAAGATGCAGGCAAAATTTTACTATTCCAAGGATGTTTGACTCAACTACAAAAAATAAAAAGATTACCATATCAACACCAAATATAATTTTATTCACCAACTCAGCAGTCAAGAACGCATCTTCTGTTATTTTAACCGAAGCTGTATGTCTTGAAGCAGCTTTGATTTTAACAAATTGGATGAAGTAATGGTGCTTATTATCAAAATAATACCAAAATTAATCAATAAATAAAATATCAGTTTTTGAATCCCAACGGTATCTTAAGAATTCTACCAGTTTGGGATTCTCTTAAAGCTGATTTGATTTTAGGTTCAGTCTCAGTTATTTTGCTTTGAATTTCAACCGGCATCGGCGCATTGTTTACACAATTTGGAGTCGTAGGTTTGTCTTGCTTAGGGATTTGTTGCGGCAGAATATATGCTCACTTCAATCTGTTTATCGATACATTTACTTCTTTGTTCTTTATCCTGAGAGTAAAATATTTTGAATTTTAGGATTAATAATGTACTATGTCATATCGTTATGATGTTTAAATACTTTTCTACCCATTTATCAAACAGAAGATAAAATAAGATTTGCGTGATATTGTAAATTTGGTGAAGCTGATTGAAATAAATCGAAACGTATCTGAAATTTTAGACGGAAATAAACTTTGAAAAATTAAATTGGAACCATGCACACAAAATTATTTATAAAAATTATACGACATGTTAATATCAATGAAAATATAGCATATATAATGACTAAACACAAGATGTTTTCATTTCGTAATAAAAAGAAAAAAATATGTTAAGGCTCTCAGATTATTTTATGTTGCTTAAATTAAGCAGACTGGTTTATACTGCTTGAATATTAAACAAAAGTATATAGTATTTCATAACAAAATTAATATCAACACCTTAATTCTAACATAATATTGCTTTATAATTTTTTGTGCAATGATATTAAAGCAAAATGACCTACTTCTTTTCTTTATTCCCATAAAGATTTTTCAATATTCAATTTGAGATCTTAAGATATATTTTAATAATAAATATGCATGTGGACATTAAGTAAAATACATAAATCTTATTAATATGTTAAAAATACATTTTAAGTTTAATCTACATATTGAAAAAAAAATCATTTTAAAGATGTTTTATAGCCAAAACATTATAGAGCATATCCAAAAGCATATCTTATAACATATCCAAAAATGTATTTAAAATTCTCTAAAAATAAAGCAAGACCATAACTATGCAATCAATCCCAATGGGCATCATATCATGCTCTAAAAAATGTTATGAAAGAAAGAACATCTGATTAAAAATACACTCTATATTTATTTGATGATAGAAAAGGGTAAAATATGCACACAACATTAAGCAATGAAAAATCCTGCGAGTCATTACGATATTATATGATGCTAATTAGCAAGTTGAAATTATCAGTTCGCATATTCAATGAGTTGTCTTTTGAATTTTTAAATATTAATAATGGAACAGATTTATTATTGTATCTTCTGAGTCTCTCTATGAGTCAATGATATTACAATCATATTATCATCCATATCAGACGATACCAGATTATGTCATCTATATCAGATCAGTTTACCGATGCTTATTATTTAATTAATTTAGACATTCTTCTATTTTTTATTTTCTTTTCAAAATATTTAAACTCTTTGTACATTACATACTATTACATAAGGCTTACAGAAGTAAGAAGGGAAAAATACAATATAACACAAAGCAAAATAAAGTTACAAATTCACATATGAAATAGAAGAAATAAATATACGGAAAGAAGATGATGCCATTTTTATCTCGCACAAACACATGGAGAAGGGGAAGAAACTTAATGTTTTAAGGATTTAACTGAAAAATGAGTTGTTCTTTCATAAGCTTTGAGCAGAAGAATAATAAATGTTCAACATTTTGCACTCCCAAAGTTACAGGAAAACAACTGTGCATCAGATAGCCCAGATCTTTGTTATATTCCGAATAAAATGATAAAATATTCTCAACCTTTCAGATTAATTTGCATTGCTTAAATTAGATAGATTTATATTGCTTAGATGTTAAAAAGATATAGTATTTCATAACAAAATTAATAAACATATTAATTTTAATAAAATTTTGCTTTACAATCATGATTTTATAAGCAATACTACTGAAGCAAAATGAACTATTTTTTTCCCATTCTCATAACGACTTTTCAACATTCAATCAAAGATCCTAAGATACGTTTTAATTATGAACATACAAGTGAGTGAACATTTAGGGAAATATATGAAAAAAAAAGTTTTGATTCTAAAGATGTTTTAAAGCAAGAACATTATATTAGAAATCTTGTAGTGTATTCAAAAATATATTATAAAATTCTCTAAAAACAAAGCCTGATCATAACTATGCAATCAATCCCAATGAGAATCATCATCATGCTATAAAAAATTCTTATTTTTAAGAGAACATCTGACTAAAAATACACTTTAAATTTATTTAATAACAGACAACTACTAAAACATGCCCTATTAAGCAATGAAAACTCCTACAAATCTTTACAATACTATAAGGTATTCTTTACGAAGTTAAACTTAATTAGTTCACATCATTAAGAAGTTTGCCATTCGAATTTTTGAAATAGTAACGCCAAAACAAATTTATTATTGTACCAGCTGATTTGAAGTCTACAAAAATAAACATGATTTAGCCAGTTTCTATGACTTGGCTTATGGCAAAACACTCGAGGGCTATCTGCGTAATGGAAGGAATGCCTTCGTGGAGGACTTTCTATTGGAAACTGGCTCGCATACACGTTGTTGGTTTGAAGTAGGCATATAACCACCAGCATTTTCTGAGTATGGTAATCCATATATACAATACAGATATACTCTGTTGGGATCTGATATAAATCCAGGTTGTTTTTCCATGTAAATTGTTTTATCCAAGTATCCATTTAAATATGCATTTTTTACGTCAAAAAATCTTATTTTGTACTTTTTGTAAATTGCAATCGATAACAATGTTCTAAAGGTTGCAAATCTCATTACTGGACTAAATCCATCCATTTTCAATTCCTTTTCTTTGATTAAATCCGGTTGCTACAGTACGATTAAAGCGTTCAGCTTTTCCATCACTTTCCAGAGTATAAAGGATTGTAAGTTTACGTTTAATTCCAATTTTTTCAAAAAATTCTTTTATATTTTTATCTAAAATCTAGTTGGCCTTGCAAATACGGACTTTCATGTGGGGATTCGAGTTGCTTCCGAACTCTGTCAATGAGAAGAAAAATGTGAGAAGCTGATTCTAAATCTTGATGTACAAATAATTTAGGGATACCTTTCTGTTCTATTTTCTTCGGCCGAATTAATTCCATAACGCAGTTAAACTTTTGTAATTTATGTATAAAAGTTCCAAGTAGTGTATGACTATTTTCTGTTCAAAAAACTCTCTAGGAAGTTTAATATTTTAGCCATATACGATTTCTGCTATAGTATTGTTAGTATTGTTGTGGATTGCCGTTCGTAGGCCTAAATGAACCGTTGTTAATGTTTCACTCCAAATTTTATTATTATGCAGCCTTTATTAATATATGGAGCATCTCTACCTTGCCGTTGCACTGCGGGTGATAGGCTGTAGTGGGGGAAAGCTTAACGCCTCAGATTTCTGAAAGGGTTTGAAATATTTCAGATGAAAATTGAGTTTCCCTATCAGTTATTAGATGCAAAGGTATTCCAAATCTTGCTATCCAATGGCTATAGAAAGCTTTCGCTACAGTTGGGTCCGCCGAAAACATCGCAGACGAAAACGAACTAAAAAATATTTGCTAAAAAGGTAATACGGAAACTTCAGCATTTAAAAATTGAAAATGAGTAGAAAATTCAAATCTTATAGCACTTAATAGAATTTTAAATTTACATCGTTAATTAACAAAGGTCATTAATCAATTAATCTTTTTTTTTATAAAGTTTTGCTCATAATGTTTCATGAAAAATACAGCCTAAAAATGTTTAATAAAAGGAAGATAAATAACTGCATGAGGTTACCTCTGTAAAAATTGCTTAGTTAATTATCAAATTACTTTCTTTCGCCTTTGTTAATCTGTTATTGTTTTGGTGAAAATTATATGTTATTTTGTTTCCGTTTATTCTCAAAGTGTCGTCAACATTTTTTGCGCTTCCAAATCCTTATGCGAATATGCATTTACAATTTTTAAAACCTAAAAAACGCATCATGCGATGATTTGCAAGTGCTTTACTTTTTACCGCGATATTTTCGACGACGATGATTTTAAACTCCGAAGTTCTTAAACCGCTTTATTTTCGGCGACGATATTTTGTACCACGATGTTTTCTCTTTGCTTTCTTTTCTCTCACGATGTTTGGAACCACGACGTTTTCGCCTTGCGTTGTTCATGCTGCGTTGAAGTATCAAAACATATTTCTTTTCCAGATGGAATGGAAAACTGTTTAAAAGTCAAATTTGTAGATTTCTGCAATGTCTTAAATTAATCATCTCCTTCTTGTTCTTCGGCAATTTCGTCATAATTAATTAAGGCGATTTCTTCGATTCCGGATAATGTATCCGCTACTACGTTATTCTCTCCTGTAATATACCTAATATCTGTTGTAACAAATTAGCATATTGGGAATTTTTATCTAGAGTACTAATAGAATGATCAGAAACACTGTTGTTACATTATTTCGAACAGCTCAGTTAGTTATTCCATCAATTAATTAGTCTTATCAAACCATAAAGATTTTAGCACTTTTTCCGAAAAAACGTCTGTGGCTAGCCTTCTCATTTGCTGCAAGTTGACTTGCGTTATAATCACCGAGGTCTAATCCAGTAATCAGAGGCTGAATTCGCTTATTTTCACTTTCTTTGAAAACTTTTAAAAGTCTTTCTTTCGCCATAGAATATTTATTAGGTTTAGTGTCTTTAATAACGTCCCATATATGTATGTTCAACGAACTTCAGTTCAAGTTGGGCTATCAGATAATTGAATCTAGTCTCTTCAGTAGTAATTTTATTTATTTGAAATTGGGCTTCCAGCTGGAAAAACGAAATGTCGGGTTTTTCACGCCAAAATGGTGGAATTTTAATGTTTACTTTATCCATTTCGGCATCTATTAACGTAGTTGCATGTGTTACTTTTTTTTAGTCATGTTAAATAAACAAGTCGAAAGCTATTAGGTCACCAAGTATAAGTACACCTGTACACCTCAGTTGATACAACGTAATAAGATGCAGACAAAATTTTACTATCCCAAGGATGTTTGACTGAACTACAATAAATAAATAAAATAAAATAAAATAAAAAGATTACCAAAACATCACCAAATATAATTTTACTCACCAACTCAGTAGTCAAAAACTCATCTTCTGTTATTTTAACAAGTTGGATTCCAAAGACAAAAACTGCCGAAAAAAGGGATAATACAGGCGTACCAGAGAACAGAGGCTCCATTATCTGACTGACTAAATCGCCTGCCTCACATGGATTATAGCCTCTGCCTCCAAGCATTAATTTTTCAAAACAAAAGATACATTGGCAAACAAGGCCTTCCAAGACATAGATATGAGTCTATTATACACTTTTCAAAATTAATAACACAATGAAAGAAATATATTGATAAAGTCAAATACTTCAACTTCTAAAAATCATTTGTAATGTTACAAATATACTATGTACTAGCGAGCAGGAGTAACCCTGTCTTTTAACACCGATTTAAGTAGTACTCCATAGCGATAGAACGCAAACTTACAATACTAGACTAAAAAAATCATATATATATATATATATATATATATTAAACGAAGATTCAGGTACTTCAAGTGAGGTCCATATTTTTATATTAAACTACGATAATGAGTGAAATTGAACAACTGTCCGACGATTACCTTTATACTCAACAGCAACATATTCATACCTAACTAGCCACTATTAGCAAAACAAAATTAAAATAGCTAGAAACCTTGTATTAACAAGCATACTCTAGAATCTAGATTATCTTGAATCACAGAACAAATACACCAGCAAAGCGAATATTGTCCATTTTTCATATAAGATTTCAATTATATCATTCAAGGCAATGATTGCTTAAACATAAGCAATTTTGGAATCAAACAAAATAAAACAAAAAGCGACACATAATCTTTAAAAAATTAACATTCATATCAAAAGAACCTCAAAATTATAAATTACAATCAGAGTTATATCGAAAATTACAATAGATATGTAATACTATTACCAAATCACAATGCAAGACAGTGCGATCAGAAATATGAGACTGATTATAATTGATTACATAATTTTCAAACTTACACTATGTGTTATCTTATTGGATCCAAGTACCATAATCAATGCATAATGAAATATGCTACCTTAATTTAATAAAAAAATAAAGACTGATAATACCATAACAATACTCAAATGCCAAATGCCTACAGCAAGAACATTTCCTTAACTGTTCAATACTATTAATAATTAAAAATCGTGGTTCAGTACAATACTTCAATCATAATTGTGACAATCAAATCAGACAACAACGGTATATGTACTTCAATCTTAGCTGTAGAAACTTACAAAGTCATTGCAAAATATAAACCAAATTGACAAGATGACCATACAATAACAGTTGTAAAAACAGGTATACTGATTTAACTAATTTCCATATTTCATGCAAGATTTCGATCAAAACCTTCTAGGCAATGATAGCTTTAACAGAGGCAATCTACAACCAAAGTTAAATCTAAAAATGCTATAGAAATCTAATACAATTACCAATTCACAGTGCATAACAATAGAATCTGAAATATGAAACAAGGTAGAATTGTGTACAGAATTTACAAATTTACATTATGTGTTATCTTATAGGATCCAAGTACCGAAGTTAATACGAAATTTTAAATGCAACCGTAATATACTAGTGATAAAAAAATCATAAATGGGAAAATCAAATCCGACAACAAATGTATATGCACTTCAATCTTAACGGCAGAAACATGGATAATCATTATAAAATATAAATCAACACTATGTATTATCTTATAGGATATAAGTACCAAAACCAATGCAGTATATAAAATGCAACCTTAAATTAATAAAATAATAAGAAACTAAATAATCATAAAAATATTATTTTCTTTACTGTTCAATTCCATTATGAATAAGAAGTCATGGTTAAGTAAAATACCTCAATCAAAAATGTAAATATCAAAACTGATAGCAAAAACAATTTTACTGCAAACATAGATAACCATTGCAAAGTAAAAACAAAATTGACAATAAAAACTGTACAATAGCATTTATAAATACAAGTATATTAATTCAACTAATTATAATACAATTCTTAAAACAGTATGACAGTCAGACCCATAAGACTAATATTAACGTATAAACAAAATTAAGTATAAACAAAATTAACAATATAAACTGTACATTAGCATTTATAATTACAAGTATAATACTTCAACTAAATTTCCCAATAGAGTATGACAGGAAAACCCATAAAATTAAAATTAAATCACAAGAGCATCTATTGAAGTCTAAAATTAAAATGACAGTGTCTGACAATGTCAAAATGTTTCGAGACAAGATAAAGTAAAATCCGACAATACTATAATATCCACTATAGAACATTAACCTTCACAATATCAGGATTAAAGAACCATTGTAATTTGTAACTATAATCAGGATTCCAAGTAATAACAACAGTCAGATACCAATTACCAATAAACAGTACTGATCAAAGCTACTGTAAAAGAGAATAAAATTTATATCAATATTAATTATGTCTCTAAGACCTAAATTAAAGAAGCATAATGCTCAAAATATGATAAAATCAAAGTGCAACATGATTTTGAAGGAAGCCAACAAATTGTTTACAAATATAGAGTTATCATACTAATACAAATAAATAAATAAAAAATCACTAACCAAATAATCATATAACATTAAATAAGAATTCTCTGAGGTATACAAACAAAACATTGCCATGGAACACCAGATTATTCAACAAACAATAGATATATCCATTTATAGCCTAAAAAATAATCTCACAAAATAGATACCAAAATCCTATTGTCGAGAAATATACAGATTAATATGACCTACTGATACCCGAGTTAACCTTTTGACAAATTTGCATAATTTTCAAGAATTTTTTTGTTTCACTAGAATTTTTTAATAATAATTCTGCCCATTTAGTTTTATGCTGGTCTGATGGTTTTTTTTATATGAAAATTATTAGTAAGCTCACAATGAAAAATAAAGTGGTCGAGATCTCCCAACATCCCACAAGTACAAAGGTCAGTGTCACTAAGTCCAAAATGATAAAGATATGAATTGAAGGGTCCGTGACCGGAGAAGAATTGAGTATGATGATTCGATAGGCTGCGTTGACAAAGTGAGACTTTTGGAAAAAAAGAGAAAACCCTTCTTCCGGTAGATTCGCTAGTCCATCTGTCCTGCTATTTCATTAATAATGTTTTCAAGGTTTCTTTTTTCAAGCATGAGGCAGGTAGTTTTGTCGGAATTTCATTACGATTAAGATCATTGGCAGCTGACTTAGCCAAAGTGTCCGCTTCTTCATTACCCAGTATGCCAACATGAGCTGGCACCCAGGTAAGAATTGGTCTTTCAGCTACATTAAATTTCAATAATTGTTCTTGGATGACTTGAACAGCCGGATTAGTATTAGTAGTGTCCAAAATTGCCTGCAAACTAGTAGAAAACGAGTCACTGAAAATCTTTACTGGTCCCAAAAAATCCTGTCTAGTACATGAAAGAGCAGCATTAATCGCTGAAAGTTCAGCCTGGAAAACAGTATTCCTGTCCTCCAGTCGTCTAGTCCATATATGAACCCTGTGATTATTTCTAAAGACACAGTAGGCACACCCTGTGCCCTGTTCTGTTTTCGAACCATCTGTAAAAATAGCTGTGTCACCGGCTGCTGGAGCCTCATAATTTAATTTAATCGCCATTTGCAGATTTAAAAAGGCAGGATGACCAAGATTTGAAGGAGCCTTCAATTCATAGTCATTTGTCAAATAAAGTCTATTCCATAATGTTGTATCTGATTTCAGTCTAAGCACTCTACCCAGAAGTGATTCTCTTTGTGCCTGCAGATCCAAAGGAGGAATACCCGCCAGGATCTGCAGGGAGGCTGTCGAGGTTGTACGATAACCTTTAGTAACCAGTAACAATTGATGTCTCTGAATTGAGTTCAATAATCTGCACATGCTCTTGGTCATATTCAAGCCCCAAATGGATGCTCCGTATAGTAAAATTATTTCAGTAATTGTTTTGTACCAAAGACGCAACACCTTAGGGGGAGTGCCCCAGTTTAAGCCCGTGGTTTTTATCGTGCTATTTGTTAGCAATGCACATTTTTGCTTAAGTTCTTTAATATGTGGAATCCAGGAGAGTGTATTACTTATTGTGAAGCCTAAATACTTTAAAGTGTTTTTACATTTGGTAGGCATTCCTTTAATTTTAACAGAATGATTTCTACGCATTTTACCTTTTCAACCGATGAATAACATAGTGGTTTTTTCCTCTGAAATTCTTAATTTGAGTGAATCTGTCCATTCTACAAACTTATTAACTACATTTTGTGCTCTTTGTTCAATCTCTTTAACTCCTGAAATGATGAATAAAAAGTCGTCTGCAAAAGCCTGCAGTGTTACCTGTTCGAGATCTTCAAACAAATGAAACGCTGAATTAGCAACCAAAGTCCATAGGGTCCATAAGATTTAATATTTTCGTAAAACTTTAGCGTTGGCTGGAGAGCCGAAACTACATTCACAAGTCTAACTTTTACTTCAGTTCGTTATCATTTACTAGCTTGAACTTAAGCATCATCATCAGTTCAACTTATACAAGCATCCAAGAAACTCTTTTGCATTAACACATAGTTAACAGAAATCACTTACGTTTACAACATTAATTTAGCAAGCATACTTCCTGAGACATTTGCAATTCATTTATATTTAGAAGATTACTCAGTTTGCACTTTACATTACTGCACACAGAAGTTGCTTAAATATGTTCTATCAAATATGCCGAACGTTTCTCAAAACAGCTTCTTGGTCAAAAGTCAAAATCTCATTTTTCTACTAAGAATAAATCATTCAGATAATACACAATTAAATTAAAAGCTTCTTGCTATATACAAATCTAAAATATCCTGGCTTGAGGCACGAACTCAAATAACAACTGTTGTACTTTAGAATAAATTAAAAACTGAATACTTGAAGAAACTAAATTTCACTTATCTTTTGCTTTGATAGTAGTCGCAGGAATTGATTCCAGGAAAGATATGGTGAATATTACTCCCCGACCGAGCCTCTGTTCGCCTTTCGCACTGGCATCTTGCGGCTTCATCGGTTGGGCTTACTGCTGGTGCGCTGCCGGACTCCTCGCATGGCTCCTCTGAAATTTCTCCATTGTGCGGCTAATCGTCCGAAGACCGCTTTGCGCGTGCATTCTGGCATTGGGTAACCGCGCTTTTCCAGGTCGCTGCGAACTCCTCTTGGCACTAGATTCCTCCTGGCATTCCATTGGGCGTTGCTGATTACTCAGTTATTCGCTGGATCTGCTGGATCCTTGTAACTTTCTTTCCCTCCTGGAAACTTTTCTTTTCAATTGTCGGGAACCTCCTTTATCCAATACTTTCTTTTGGATTTTTCGATTTTAATGAAAATTAATTTAAAAAATCAGCAACAATATTAGCGGAAGCTCTTTTGAGGGAAATTATTTCCACAGACTTCGAAAAAGGGTTGGCAATTACGAGCAAATACCTATGTTTAATTTTTTCATTACTTGAATATGGGCCTGCTAAGTTATCGTATTAATTCATTTGGGACTGAGACTTTTATGCTATTTAGGTAGCCAGCGGAGCTACAATTAATATTACTAATTAACTGGCAAATCGTGGAGGACTTAACGTATTGCGTAAAAAATCTTTGGGGAAAATAAGCAGCTTCGCGCACTCTCTGAATTGTCTTTATTATACCGAGATGGCTTGAAACTGGGACATCATGCATCGTAACTTTGCCTGCCCATCGAAATTGTTTACCTTGGGCGGCGAGAATTCTCGTTCCTTCCGTCCCAAACACTTTGTATCTTCTAAAGTTCTTCCTTTTGCGTCCCTGTATCCGACAGTGCGTCGGTTGGTATATTGTTTAATTGAATTTGAATGACTGGTAGAACCAACATTTTTATTGTTACCATAATCAAGTGAATCCGAGAGAGATTTTTTTCCATCCGGTGTGACTGTACCTTTTGTATTTCAGTATAGCTTATTAGTTTAAATGCTTTCTATCTTCCCCCTGTTTTCTCTTTTGAGATTTGTCTTGGCGATTGCCATTCACGGGGCAAAGTTTCTTTCGCTTATCAAACCGTTTACCGCCATCGTACTGTGGGCTTCTTTGCTCTATATGTTTGTGAAAATATCCGCTCCACCGCTGGTAATATCATAACATACGCTTACTTTCTTGTACCCCCTACTTTCAAACTTAAACGTGAAGTCAAATAATTGTTCGAGAGTACTTGGGTTTCATAATTAAAAAAAGTCCTAAATTTGGGGTAAAATCTGCACATCGGGTTTTTTTCAATACAATAAATTTACCAGCTGCAATTTTCTCAATATAAATTCAGTTAGTTCTTCAAGAAATTTGTCTCTAATTTCATCTTATCTTAAACTACGGGCAATGTTTCCAAGGGTTTAAACACTTCAAATGTAAACTCACTGCATGGTTAACCCAACAAAAATTTACCGATCCACTTGTACCAGCTCAGTGCCTACCCTCGCAGCACTACGGTTGCTTTGGTGACTTTCTGCATTTCCGTCACCGGGTAAGAAAGAAATGCAATTTAATTCTTCCAGAAATGCCGTTACAGCTCTCCTGCCTTCGAAATTGCGATGAATTCAAATCTTCCCATGATATTTATTGGCGCCAGTGGAGCCTGCGGTGTTGGTGGGGGGGGTGCAGACAAAAAGCTGCGTTCTGTTGAATCATGGTCCGAGATTTTTTCGGCCACTAATACAGAGTTTGGTAGCATAAACTAATCGCAAACACCTAGCAGCCTTGAAGCGTATTATCTCTGCGACTGAAGATAACGACAAAGTCTTCAGAAGGTTACAAAATAGAATTTGTATTAAATCAGAATTTTGAACATAAAATGCACGTCTCGTGCTTGACAAGATCAACCGACCACTTGCGATGTTGTAACATAAAACAACAGTAAATTTTAAATTTAAAACTTAGTAGCCAAATGTTACACGAATTGATTTAACGCGAAGTTAGTTCAAACCCTTCTCACCGGCGTTAACAGTTTAAATGCTGGCAACTTTAATGTAAAGCCGAACGATTATAATCTTATCAGAAGCAGCGAAACCTAATGACGTAGCCTCCAGGGCCGTGTTTTACAATCTAAAAACCTCACATTAAATATTCCCAAACTCAACCGATTTGCATTCTTGTAGGGTTTTGCATAATGGAAAGGAGAAGTGACAGTAAAGATCTAAATTATAGTAACTGGTTAGATTAACGTAAAGGAACTGCATACTGTGAGAGGAGTTGTATGCTAATTCTTTATATGTAATCTAAGATAAGAATCACGGAGCTCAGAATTGACCTCTTTTTTATCATCAAGATAAGAGCAAACTTGTTCAGTTGAGTATTGGAAAAAAGATTAAAGCAATTAAAAATATTTTGTTTACCAGAAAGTTAGACTAACGAAAGCATGTAATTGAATGTTTAAGAGCTTGATTATATATTCACAATATAATAAGCATTTTGTCCAGAATTTTATCCAAATGAAAACAGTTAAGAGTTGTTTTTTAACCTAAATAGGATGCTGCGTATCACGAGTTGTATTAACCGTTACTCAAGAAGTGTTTTGCGTACATTGTTACCCCATTATAAGGAGAAGTTCTTCAGTCTAAGTTATTTTCTCTGTTTAGTAGGTATTTAATTATAACTTTTAATAAAAAAAATTTATTTAGCTGCGCATTGTTAGTGTACAGTAATAAGTTTAAGGACTAGGCAGACAAGTGGGTCGTTTAAAAAAACCTAATGTTGACACGACATGTCTTCCTTGTACGGCCTATTAAATTATTTACATTTTTTGCTGCATTGCATTTAAACTCATTTTTTCGAATTACTGTAATGTATTAACCGATCTCTCAAGGCAATTTGAAAACGACTTCAAAAATTGCAAATTTTGAAATTTAATATCCCAGTTCAATTCTTGCGGCACGGGGCTTAAATTTCTTCTAGTTTTATTTTTTCATAACGAGGATAAAATTTTTCCAAATATAAGTACAGGAACCGGGAGACCGCATTAAAAGTTAGATTTCATTATTTCTCAAACATTAATTGTTTAAATTTAACATTGCCAAAACATGAACATTTTCGTAATTTAAAATACTTTTGTCACAGGAAGCATATGACCAACAATTGCGAAAATAAAGGCCAGGTAAGGACTTTTAAAATGTATATAAATTATATATAGGTTATAAGGTGTATATATATAATATATTCGAAATAAAAGTAATTAAAAGTAAATTAAAAAGTCCATGACTTGCGCTAAAGCTGCAAAGTAAATAAACCAATAATTCACAAAAAATGAGAATGAGAAACCACACACACACACACACACACACACACACACACACACATGCACACGCACACGCACGCAGGCTCGCTCGCACGCACGCACGCAGGCTCGCTCGCACGCACGCACGCAGGCTCGCTCGCACGCACGCACGCACGCGCACACGCACAAACCAATAATTCACAATAAATAAGAAAAATTTCCGTCCGTCCGTCCGTGCGCGCGTGTGTGCGTGCGTGCGTGCGCGTGGGCGCGTGTGCGTGTGTGTGTGTGTGTGTGTGTGTGAATAAATGCAAGGAAAAGACGGTGCAACGTCGACGCATAATAGCTATATAAGATAAAGAAACTTGGCAGTCGACGCGGTTTTAATTCCATTTTTATTTCCCACTTGGCGTTCGTGGCCACAATCACTTGGCACTCTAGTCGTCCTATTAAAAAACATTTATATTTATGAAAAGTACTGCGATAGCAAGCGTGCACAACGAAAACGACCAAGCAGTGCAAAGAAGGAAGCTGAAGTGCCTAGTTAGCCAATATGGAAGCATACGAAGAGAAAATTCTTGGTCTGAGTTAACAGTTTCAGTTCCCAATTATTACGTCATCAGCGCTGGGAAGGCCATGCAAAATGGAATGATCTAGAAATGACGCAATCCAGGGAAGTTATTACGATTTTTAAAGCAGAGAGAGAGAGAGAATTAAAGGGAGTTAGGGGGTTAGTTTAAATTATAATTTTGATTTACATATTTTTTATCTTACATATCCCCACCTTCAAAGAGAAAAAAGGCGTGGCGACAGAAAAGCCTTTTTAGAAAAAAGCATTAAAGCAGTTGCGAAACAAAAAGCAATACAACTGTGAAAACAAAATCACAAAATTTTGATCTAAATCATTTTTGTAAATAAAATCTTGCAGATATCATTTTTAACAATAAATGCAAATTGAAAGTCTGCAAGTACATTTTTCTGTAAAATCACTGAAGGAATGTCCTAATTTTTTCAAGAAATACTGGAAAGTTCTGTAAAATCCTTGCTTGAATATCATAATTATTATATTTTACAATCTTTCTCTTAAACGTCTTTCATAAATATTGATGTTGCCACTATAAAACCAAAATTTTCTTTTACAGATTCATGAAATTTGAATTATTTATTTAATACTTCTAAAATAATCCATATTTTCTTATTTGTACAGCAATGTAAAATCGAATTTAGAACTGAATACCTGGTAAGTAACAAAATTCAGCACAATAGAATAAACTTTGATAAAAATGAACAAATCCTTTACAGTGCAAATCAGCTTGACAACTTGCTGATGGCTGTGGGATGCTTAAGTACAATTACGCATTGAAGCCTCCGTTTCTCAAAGGTAACTGACCTCTAGTATTGTATAATTATCAAAGTTTACATTTATAATTTATGGCCATTAAAATCTTCAAATTAGATGAAACGAAATACAAATATACAAAAATTAAAGACATTAAATTCTACACTGCCCTACAATAATAATATGGACCATATAATTTTGTGAACATAAAAGAAGAAAATAAATTTTATAATTATATCTGTTTAGAGAAAGCCTTTAAAACTTTAAATATAAAAATTTCAAACACATCCATTAACATTACAAAATTGCGAAAAATTAAAAAAATTTATGATGTAATTAAATTTTTATTTAAAACATCATTTGGATTAATATACTAATTATTATCGAAGTTTCTAATTTACTTATTTTGTACAAACCGGAAGAAGAGCCGACAGCTTTCTCTTAATAAGAACACTTCCATCTTATGGGCAAATCCACAATAACGAATTTTCACCAATGGTTAAGGAACGCTTGCGACAGTTATTTATAAAGGTCTCCGTTCCTTGGTTTAAAGGCAACTGGCCTTTTTTAACTGTACTGTAACATTCCATTTATATATAAAAAATTAACCATACTCCATTATATTAAAAAAAACTATTATATACGAAAAAAAAAATAAAAGGGGGAGCCTTCAAAGTTTATCTAAATATATTATGATCCGTAAATCTTAAAATTAGTTAATATAATTCATACTATTTATGATTCCTATGATACTACTCAAAAACTTTATTTGTTCATCATATTTTTTACTAATGTTTCATAATTAGTTCATTCACTTAAAATTTCTTATCAGCAATTCAAAATTTTCAACATAAATTCAAAAATATAACTATTTACCTTAATATCCTTCTCTAAAAGTAGTTTAAATATCTCAAAATTCGTTACTTAATTTGCTGACACATGAAAAATTAAAAAAATTATTCAACAAGAATTTCACATTTTTGCAAAACAGCACAATCAAATTTCTGAAATTTTAAGCAAAATTGTAATGAAAAGTATAGAATCCGCTGTATATTAAATAATTTTGTCTCGTTCCTGAGTTAAATTCACTCAATGATAATTTTTGAGCTGTCGATTGGTGAAGTATTATT
Source organism: Stegodyphus mimosarum (assembly GCA_000611955.2). NCBI lineage: Eukaryota > Metazoa > Arthropoda > Arachnida > Araneae > Eresidae > Stegodyphus > Stegodyphus mimosarum. The sequence continues at coordinate 52,827 of KK116088.1, read as the reverse complement.
CGAAAAACCGGAAGAGCAAATAATTTTCTGTCGCACATACTTGAACCACATTAAACACAGATCGATGACCTTCAAACAACTGCACTGCTGAATAATCTTTTAAATATTGTAGAGATGACTGAAGCAGATTAAATATTCTTTTTTACAAGACATTCGACTGCAGGATTTATCGGAAGATTACTTTTATTCTGTAAACACTACCCGGGATTATTTTTGAAGCAATTCCAAAGCCCACAGCAGTAGGATGATAGGTTATTTTTTAAACACTGAAAAAACAAATTTGAAGATTCACTTCTTTCACACTGTCTTTGAATTTATCACAAAACGATGATTCGAAGAGCTGAATAAGTTTTCCATTGAGATCTCAGGCTCTGAAACCATCCTGTCGACTAAAAATAAAGTTAATAATAAATGCAAGGAAAAGACGGTGCAGCGTCGATGCATTATAGCTGTATAAGATAAAGAAACTTGGCAGTCGAGACGGTTTTAATTCCACTTTTATTTTCCAGTTGACGTTCGTGGCCACAATCACTTGGCACTCTAGTCGTGCCTATTCAAGAACACTTATATTTTTGGAAAGTATTGCGATAGAAAACGCGTACAACGAAACAGCGACCAAGCAGCGCACAGAAGGAAGCTGAAGTGCCTAGTTAGCCAATATGGAAGCACACGAAGAGAAAAGTTTTGGTTTGAGTTAACAGTTTGAGTTTCCAGTTATTACGTCATCAGCGCTGTGCAGACCATGCAAAATGGAATGATCTAGAAATAACACAATCCAGAGAAGTTATTACGATTTTTAAAACACGGAGAGAGAGAATTAAAGGGAATTAGTGGCTTAGTTTAAATTATAATTTTGATTTACATATTTTTTTATCTTACATATATATATATGAGCATTTATATATATATATATATATATAACAAATATAACATATCTAGCATATATATATATATATAAAGTAAGCTATAAGAAAATACGATAGCTGCTTTAAAAACTAATTGGTGATCTTAAAATTAACATTCTAAATTTGGTGATCTGCCCCTTAATTCACCTATTCTCCCGAATTCGAGATCTTTCGACGTTACGTAACGCTGATTGAAAAGTGCAAACTAAAACTAGTATTAGCCAATCATAGCTTGTCTCTAGAATCACACATACTCTGATATAAATACTCTGGCGAGGTAATTACGTCATTCCCTTCTGTTAGCTTCCACCGTGCTAATAACTCCTCGCTTTGCTTCCCCGTCTAAAGAGCCTGCGTCTTAATTCTAAGAATCAATGTAAATAGCAATTTATCATCTTTCATTATGACTGAATCATAGAAATGTATCGGATTTCATTATAATTGGATAATCATCCATGGAGATGATTTTATATGTGTGAAAATAAAGACTGCAAATTCTTCAAGTTCATGTTTTGTAATCTTCATCTTAAGTTTTCACGCTCAGCTACGACGACTGCAAGCTCATCGAAATCATCACAATATGATGTATATATATATTATATATATATGCATCATATTGTGATGATTTCGATATATTATATATATATATATATACATCATCTTGTGATTTGTACCTAAATTTGTATTTAAGCACCTACCTTTGATTTTACGCATAAATATGAAAGAATATAAAATACCTACTTTTTGATTTTGCATTATAAGGAAGGAGGATATTATAATGCATTATATATATCCATTATAATATCCTCCTTCTATGCTCATCCAAATCACCACAATATAATATATATACTATTATACAACGTATATAAATATATATAACGTATCAAAAATATTTGAACCGCTACACTAGATATTCAAAACGAAATATTAATACTTAATCATCTTCTTAAAAATAATTTGGTATCAGATAAATTTATTAATTTCCGTTTTAAAAAGCAGGTTTAAATACCTGCTTTAAATATGTTAACTAATAAGGTTATAATAATGTATTTCTAAACCTTCAAAAGACGGAATAAGTTGGATGTGTGCTTAGTTAAAGGTTTGTATGTTTTGTAATTAAATTTGATATGTAATGTAAATTACAAGTTTTTTTTGGCATTCTAATTCTTTCACTAACTAATGGGCCTATTTCATATTTCTCAGTCTTGTAACTAGCCTTTCACCAGTGAAGATACGTTCGTCTTTATGCTCTTTAGACCCGTGGTCAGAAATAATTGAATTTCTTCTGTTTGATAAAAAGATTTTTACTAAGAAACTAGTCTCTGACGACAACTTTAATGAAACAATAAGTTTCTCTCGCCAACTTTACAGCAACGATATCTCAAATAGAGCACAATACTTCACCAACCACCACCTTCTTTCTTACTAAATGCGACAACCCTATTACGTTCCATCACTGAGAACCTTTACACTTACAGCCATCTCGTTTAAAATTTTACAAACAAGTAAGTTAATTTTTATTTTCATTCTATCATCAATTTTTACCTAAATTTGTATTTAAGCACCTTTGATTTTGCGCATAAATATGAAAGAATATAAAATACCTACTTTTTGATTTTGCGTATAATCTAAAAGAATGTATAAATTTCTATTTTAGAGCCTAACTTTTGATTTTGTGTCTAGATCTAAAAGAACTACTAATTGGTATTTAAACGCCTACCTATTGATTTTATGTTTAATTCTAAAAAAATGTATTAATTTGTACATTTCTATTATTTTCAAATATCTTCTTTTGTTTATATTTCAATTATTTTAAATTAATTTGTACAGGTCTTAATAGTTTTTTGTTGGTTTTACAATACTGTGAGAGTGTCGGGAAATGTTTTTTGTAAAGTGAGGAATAAGCTTAATTCAGTTCTTAAGGAGTACCTTAAATTAAGAAAAAAATCTTACTCATTTTCTTTTCGGTTTTATTAATATCAAGTATTTTGGTTCAAGGAGGCTAATTATCCTTCTCATTTTTGAGTTTTGTTCATAACTTATGATATAACTCTAGCAAAATAACTAATTTGGTCCTTATTTGGAAAAAAAAGAAACACTCTCACTTAATCTAGTTATTGTTAATCGATAGCGGACTTAATTTGTTCCTCTTGATAAGTCAATTAATCTACGGCCACTAACAACGGTTATCTTTTCAATTGTTTAAATTTAACTATTTAGAATTTTTCCGGTTTAAAATAACATTTCTACATAAATAACTTTAAAAAAATGTTTTCTACAATAGAATTCTAACTAACTTATACTTAAAATACTGACACAAATTTATTCCAATAATTCAACGCATTAATTAAATTTATGTTCCTTGAAGATAATAGATATAAAAACTTACATAATAAATTAGTTTATATACCTATACATTTGGCTCTGCGGATAAAAGTAAAAGAAGGAAGGTGCATAACTAGATGTTACTTACAGCAGTGCCATATGCAAAACTTCAACGTTCTATGGCTAATTAGTTTTGAGCTATACGAGATACATACATACATATATAGTACATACACACATACAGACGCACGTACAGACGTGACGAAAAAATACCTTTTGAATACGTTTTAAATCCATTTCATATATACAACGTTTTAGAAAAAAAAGGAAAAAAAACAGTCCTTTATTCTGTCCGTACATACAAGCATCACGCGGAAAAATCGTCCAAATGAATTCGGGGAATGTCAAAACAAATATTTATGTTCAAATATGATACCCAGAATTTTTCCCTATTCCTTTACTTCCCTTACTTCGTGTAAGGAAGTAAAAATTAATAAATTTATAAGCTAAGATTTGCACACGTAATTTAAATAGACATCTACGAAACGAAGATATTTTATTATTCTGAATATTTCTCTCTAATGGTATAATTTTAAACGAGGTTTCATGCAGCATATTAGTAGGAGAAACAAGTTTTTCTTAATATATTTAATAAAATATAAAGACGTAAAAGTAAATTTAGTAGAAATTAATGATCATTGAAATGCATTTTTCATTTCTCATATTTTAAGCTCAAGAAGTATTTTAATATAATATTTTAATTTTAAAACTCATTATCTTTTCTAAAAATTTAGCTCTTTTCATATAAAAATTAGCATTTGATTTACGTTCTTCAACATGCTAAGGCCTTAAAATAAAAGGTATGAATCTTAAGGGTATTAATTCTATGCTTTAAAAATATTTTATTAAATATTTTCATATTAAAATATTTAAATACTTTATTAAATATTTTCAGGTCTTGAAATGTGCAAACAGCAAATAAAAGCCTGTGAAGGAGATTCTTGTTATAAGTGAGTCAACAATGATTTTAACTTTTAACGATTTTTCCCCCCCGGGGCAACTAGCAATTTTTAACATTTGTATTGCACGATATTCATGTTTTTAATGTTACATGTAGGTTTATGAAAATGCTATTTTTACTTAGTTTTATTGCCTGGTACAGAAATCGTGATGCAGTTTCAAATCTTTTTGAAAATAATTTTGATAATATGCATTTTGTCATTTTTAGTTAGAACTATTGAAAATTTATGTATTCCCGAAACTCTGAAGTAAATTTCATATACCATGTGTAGCTGTTTTAATAACTTCGTAGATTTTCAAGTTTCACGCATCTTGCAAAATGCGTTTATGAAAATTAAAATAAATTGTTTTCGATATCATTTTACAAAACCATTAAAACCTTATCAGTTTCTAATAGCTAATAACATCTTTTAACATTAAGTAATACCAAAACTGTAATCATATAGTTTAGTGTGCGGAAATCTGCTTATTTCTTTATGTCAGTTTTTTTTCCACCACGAGCAACTAAAAAGTGAATTTTTCCATACAAAGATAACGGTAAATACATCGTTACAAAGAATACTGATTGTGTAAGAAGGCTGAAAAAATGAAATTATACAGCTATTTAATTGCTAATAATCAGATATCTCTTTCTCATTATAAACAGCAGGGACCATTTTTTATTATCTATGAATTAACTTTCTTCGTATATAAATAAGAATTTGAAGCTTCTACTTAAATAGTTACATGAAAAATTTTATTCCTCACGTAAGGGAAAAAAATCTGATGTGTGCACCACATGACTTCATTGTACGGAATATTAAATTATACGCACTTTTTCCTGCTTTCATTTAAACTTATTTCCTCGTATTTCATTACAGATATAGTTCCCATTCAATTAATTCAGTTCTCACTTCGCGATAAAGGAAAAATGCGTAAAATCTCAAAATATCTATATTAAAAATTGAAAGATATAGAACAACATAAAACACCAAATACAGTTAAAACAATTAAGAAACGTTTTTTACAATTAAAATTACAGATTTTAGGCAAAAACAAGCACTTCGGCCATCGGGCAAGAAGACGAATATTTCGGTTCACAAAATTGAAAGTTTACTTTTGGTGTCACTCGGCAAAAAGACACTGAAGGCGTAGAAACCGACTTTATTTGTTGTCGACGCTATGCTGAGTAAATATAGGGGATAATTTAATAACTTAAACGATAATTCCACAATGAGTTAAGCATAATTTAATTCGTAATAATAAAAGAAGACGGTATTTTGTTATTCCCAAGTTTAATTTCTCTATATTGACAACAAATTCGCTATGGTAAATTTCAAATGCAAACAAATATGGCTGCTATAGTAAACGAAAATTAGGCTTAGCCGCGCTTAAGCAACTTTTAAATTGTTGATAATTCTACAAATATTGCATGCAAATTTACTAAAGGCATAAAAACCTTAACTGGAAGATAAGAACAATATAATTCAATCATTTTTAAAGCAAAAAATGCACAATTTACAAACATATAAGAATAAGGAAACTGAGCTCACTAAGCCGAGTAACAGAGTGCAACCAAAAAGGGATGTGCACATTTACATGTTGTAATAATCCTATATACAAAATTTCAATGTTCTGGGGCTACTCGTTTCTGAGTTATGCGAGATACATACATACATACGTAAATACGCACAGACGCCACGAAAAAATATCTTCAGAATCCCTTTTAAATCAGTTTTATAATTTTCTTGGAGGAAAAACAGTATTTTATTCTGTCCTTACATACAGATGTTACGCAAAAACATTGTTAAATTACATGGCGGTCAAAATGGATATTTTCGTTGAAATATGATATCCGAAACTTTTCGCGATTACAATACGTCCTTTTTACTTCGTACAAGAAAGTAAAAAGGAAAGAGAAGAACTATATTTTTATCGCTTTTGAGAAAGATTTTTCTTCTTATTAATATATTTTGCTTCTATTTCATGATTTAATTTTTGTATTCTGTGTTTTTTACAAATTAGTAAAAGTTAATTTATGAAACAAACCTTCAGATTCTTTTGTTTTGTTTTTATGTGAACTGGCCTTTTTAGCGTTATTTTTCCATCCTTGTACAAAGTACAGGAAGTATTGTAACCACGAAAAATTTCGGGTATCATATTTCGATGAAAATATCCGTTGTGACCGCTATCGAAAGCAATTTAACGCTGTTTTTACGTGACATCTATACGTAAGAACTGAATAAAGGATTCTTTTTCAACAAGGGATTTATATAACTGATTTAAAATGGATTCAGAAGAAATTTTTTGGTAGCGTCTGTACGTATGTATGTATCTTCCATAACTCAAAAACGAGTAGCCTCAGAACGTTGAAATTTTGTATATAGGACTGCTATAATATGTAGATGTGTACCAAAAGTAGTGAGTTCTTTAATGCGATTCTAAATGTGATTTGTAAAACGGCTTCGGTTTCAGTCGGCTTTATGTGATTACGGAAAAGCCTCGAGGTCTATATGCCAAAGGGGAGGGATGCCTTCGTGGAGTATTTTTAAGGGCAACTGGCTCATATACACATTACACATGGGGAAAACCATGAAAACACCCATACAGCCAGTTCGTTCGCCAGATTCGAACCACTGACCGAAATACCAGTGTTCAGCGACTTTACCGCTCGACTGCTGGAGGGCCTCAATTTGAAAAACAAACTTTGTCAAATTTTAAAGGCAGTAAAATCGTGTTTTAGTGTAAATAAAGAATGTCTTTGATTGAATACCGAATGAGACTGAAGTACGTATGAACTACGTTTTCTGTTACAAGACCTTTTCCACTGAACTATGAGATCACGAACTGATAGTTGATAATCAGGACTGGTCGCCCAGTTGCAACTATCAAATTATACACTTTGTTTTTTAATTTATCACCAAGAACATTTGATTAAGTCATATGAAGAATACATTTCAACTTATACTTCGAAGAAGCATTCAGAATATGTTTACAATATTCTAAATATTATTATACAATATCTACCAATAAGTATTTAGACACCCATTCAACTGCCGATATCTGCGGTCCTGATATACGCCAGCCCTCCACCGTTAAACGCGGTGTAGGAAATAATATTGGCTTTAGTCGCATGCAAGAGGCTACAAGGTGCAGAGTTACCTGCTCTCGAGAAAGGTGTAATCGGTATCGATGAAATGACCGGTCCTTAAGGCTCGGGTATAAATGAAATGACCGATCCTTAAGAGACATATCTAGCTAGCTGAATTTTCCGAAATCGACAGTGGCATATGTGATTCAGAAGTGGAAAGTAAGCGGTGATTGTCGGAATGTTCCCCGAATCGTGATATCCACAAAAGCAGGAAATAAGGAGACCGACGGTTGCTGTCCAGAGAAATTCAGAAAAACTGCACCAAACCGATTGCCTACATACTTCAGGAGTTTCAGTAAGTATCCGGAAGTATTGCTTTAATGAATACCATCCGTAAGTAAGCACATCTGCTTGGTTTTCATGGCCGCGCTGCCGACCATAAGCCTTTGATCATAAAGTCCAACCGAGCTGCTTGGATAATGTAGTGCAAAGTACGTCGACAGTGGACCGTAGAATCAGTGGAAATGGGTTCTCTGGAGTGATGAATCGAGGTTCACCATGTACAGTTCGGATGACAAAGTCTAGCGTCTGCCTGGAGAGCACTTCCTGCCATAACGCATTGTGCCCACAGTAAAGTTTGGCAAATGTGGAATTATAGTCTGGAAGTGTCTCACCTGCCCTTGTTTCGAACCCGGGTTAAGTTCAAGCCTATGTCTGCTGCAATATTTTGGACGGAAGTGTACTTCCTGAGTTCTGGCAGTTTTATGAGTCACCTCCAGAATAACTACGCGAGCTGTCATGTTGCGATGTCCACCATGGTCTGGTATGGTGACAATAGGGTTAACCGAATGGAATGGCCTGCCCACAGCCCAGACCTGAACCCTATCGGGAACCTCTAGACGAATTGGATTGCTAAATTAAAGGGTGCAAAAACTGTTTAACATCGGTGAAGGAACTTATATGTCTTTTCCAAACCAAGCTAAAGAAAATACCAACAGCCGTCATACAAGGACTTGTGGAAAGCATGACCCGGAGTTTTGAAGCTGTAACTGCCATTCATGGAGGCTGTACAAAATATTGAATATGAATAAATTTTGTTTTTCTTTTCTATCACCGATGTCCAACTAGTTATTGGTAGATATAATATTTCTCTTATCTACTTATTTCACTTTGAAGAATTTACATATTCTTCAAAAGTTTGAGAATATATTACTTTAGCGACATAAATTGCAACCTTAGCTTTAGGGTTTCTAAACTAAAGCTCTTTTACCTCTCACAAGTTGATACGCATTAATGTTGGCCCGAGCTCTAGAGGACATTTTTTAATTTTAAAAGCTTTTAATATGAATAATTAGTATAGGATGGCTTGGAGCCGATTGATGCATTTCAAATGGTTATAGATAATATAAGGAAACAGGGGAAAATAAACGAATCCATCTATAAACATGTCTAAGTATGCTGTATTTACTCACGGACTGAAAGCGCAATTTTTAAAAAGTACATTATGTTTACATTACATGGTTTTCTTTTTCATTAGTGCATTGTTGTAAGCATGTGTAGAAATTTCATTCAGGCGACTCCTCAGGTCCTCGTCCATCAACTCCAACAGCAGTGGTTTCTTTGATAGCCAATAATTTGCCCCAGGAGCACATAGTCTTCCAGAAATCCACCCAAGAAAATATCAAGTACACTAAGGTCGCACTGCATTTAAGTCACAGGCTTCATTTTGCTGCAAACTAGTAGCTGTTATCACGGTAACATATTGTTGCTCGTTTCAACGCTCAGTTTGGACTGATTTGGTTTCCCACTAACCTCAAAAAGTATGACGCCAAGCACATAAATATAAATCATCGGAGAAAAAATAAAAGCTACTGAATTTAGATATAAAAAGAGATGCATAAGAGAAAAATAATATTGGAGGACTGATACTGACTGTTATACGAAAAGAAGAAAACGTGAAGGGACTTGCTATAGATTGACAAAATGAATGTAGAATTCACTAGCGAATTGCTAGTTAATAGCGGTACATTTTTTAAATATAAAATTATTTGCAACATTACTTATGTCATTAAAACTGGAAAAAAAAGTGTTCCAGAACAGAGCAAGTGTGTAATTTATACGTTTTTCGCAACTGATGTATTTCCCTGCATCAACTACACGCACACAGTGAAAACATTTTACAGGTTAAAACGTAATTTAATTTTTTCATTTTGAATAGATACTGAAATGTTAAAAAACCGGTATGGATGAGTTCTTGAAGTAATGTGCTTATGCAAGTCACTAGCTGCATTTACCAGTACATGTAGAAAGTGATATATATCAGGAAATTTCTAGAACTGCCTCTCTCTGGCAATGTTTTTACCTTTTAACGTGATTTTTAAAATCTAACAAATGGAGTTTTTGAGATAGGTCATAGCATTTTAAAGGCAGAGATGAAATTTGGATTTTCACAGACTATCTCAACAGTGTGCAATGCTTTCTGTGATTACAAGTTTTTTGGCAAGAATTCCAGACAACAGTGTAAGAGTAAAAGGACTTTTATATCACACTGTGAGCCTAAGGATGATTTATCAATTTTCACGCAATGCTGGTAAAACTGCCTCAACTAACATCGGAATTCAAAGTTAGGGCTTCAAAAACATCAGTGCAATGATTGCGAAATATCCTCTCGTGACAGAGCTTCAAAAATCGACACCTAACCAGACTACTCATGACACACATACGATGCAGAGCTATGCAGTTAGTCTGGATTTGGCAATTCAGACACTAGACATTTGATGACTGGAAATGAACAGCAAGGTTGGAGTAATAGCATTTCCAATCGTATGAGCAACTCAAAGGATTTATGAATAGAGAAAATCCAGTAAATCTACAGAACGTACAAATCAACAGGCGATAACAACCTGTGGTGGCTCCATAATGATATGGGGTTTATTTGGATGGCATTTTGTGTGACTCTTCCTATGTTTATAAATGTAGTGAAATTTCTTTTGTTGCAGGTCTGTATACTCATGAAAGATCTACTAAGTATTGGGCTGATTAACAAAGTTTTTATTTTTCATTGAATATGTTCCACTAGCTTCTTTCACATTCGTGAATAATATTTGTTGTCGTAGAATGCGTAGAGACTTACAATGATAATCACATAAACTATTTTTTTCTCACAACTAGAATATTGTCTCACGAATTTTATGCATTCAAGTATCTATATTACCTAATGAAAGTGCATTGTTTTATCATCACAATGTCGTAGTTGAGGTCAAAATTAGAATCCCTTATACTATAAAAGTGAAAAATCCAGAATGAAAGGAAATATAAGAAAAGGAATTGTATAAAAAGTATCTTTTTAGCAATAAATTTAAAGCTGTTTTTGCTGAATAGGTTATGTATATGAAATCAGCAATTAATACAGAAAATACAAAACAAATACTAGATATATAGAGAAGTAAATGCATTTTTATTTTATGTATGCATGCATTTGGTAAAATAATTATATGATGTACACTGCGGGGAGAGGGGAATGGGACAATTCTATATCTTCCGTTGTACTGGGCCGATTGACGAAATTCAATTTGCGCTTTCCGTGTCTCGAAAGCGCGATGTATAATATGTGTTAGTTTATATATAGCATCGTTCTAATATAAGTATTTTGACACAAAATCGGACTTTTTCTAAAATGACATGCCAATTTTTTTCATATTTCGATTATATCAAACTGACAAGTTTTGTAAAAATCGCAGTTGTAGTTTTTAAAAAATTAGCTCACAAAGTTTTAGCTGCTCAATGTTAATCGAATTTGCTATATATTTGCTAACATCTTTTTTTTCATGAAACTAATTTAATTATTCCTTTCACATTTCGAAATTTAGGTTCATTCCAAATAAAATTCGCCTATTTTTTATGATTTATTTTTAAAATTTGTATTTTTAAACAATTTTTATATAGTTTTTGAAACTATTTTGGATTAAAAACCTATAAAATTTTTAACATCATCTTAAAGTTGGTGTATTTCTAGGCACACCTGCAAAAATTAGTTTTTTCAAAATTTTCTAAGATATACTTGAATTTACATATTGGCGCGTTTTGAAATTTGGCATATTTGTCATAAGCGATTGTGGGGTTTTACTATTTAATCCTAAAGTTCTAACGTAGAACTCCACGAACATTAACAAGCGAGTAATCGCTTAAGTGTGTGAACAAAACATGTAAAGACTTAAAGAAGGGTTACAACGCTTTATTTTTCAGTATATTTACAATCAGTTCCTACTTGGAACTTTACACAAAGACTCCACTCGGGCTTGAACTCAAAATAATAATAATTTAAACTAAAACTAGCTTAACTAATCTATTTGAAAGGTAAACGAAGCTATCAGAGATCTAACTAGTTGGCCCCTAAGTATTAATTAAATCGGCGAAGCCAAGCAAGGGCCTAAGGTATGGCCGAGCGTAGCAATAGCTAAGAGAGACGTAGCCAAAAGGCAATTGCGCGCTAGTCAAGGAATTAGACTCTCTCTTGTGAAGTCACGACTTAAATAGTACTCTTTCTCATTTGCATTAACTGCGTTTCTGAATTTACATTCTGGCACGAAATTGTAAGCTGAAATTAGAATAAGATAGGAAAGATACAAAACTTAAAATAACTGTTAATAAACTTAGGATAAACCTTACAATGCCGAATGTGGTTTACGCACTTTGTTAAAATTATTTGAAAGTATGAACGACGACTCCCCCCCCCTCGTTTACAATAAAAAAAAAAGGAAAGGAAAATAGGTTGCTATAAATTAAAACGTTCGCCAAGTTTTGTTTCGCTTGTTTTTTTCTTGGCTCAAACTGAAAAAAATGGCCAAGATAAATTTTTGAATTTCTCCGTAAATTTCTCACCAAATTTTACAAAATTTAATATATAGACAAAATTTGAGTCGTAGAATCAAAATATGGAAAATATTTGGTATGTCATTTTAGAAAACGTCCGATTTTATGTCAAAATACCTATATTAGAGCAACGCTATATATAAATCTAATACATATCCTAAGTCGCGTTTTCGAGATATGAAAACCGCAATTCTAATTTCGTCAATCGGCCCAGTAGAACGAGACATATAAAACTGTACTTTTTTTTTTGCGCAGTGTACATTCGTGCATACAATTATTTACATATACGTATGCAGCGTATACGTCTTTAAACTGTCATGTTTTAAAGTTACCTGAAAAAATAAAAATTTTCGAAACATATTTTTTTTAATTCTTTTTAAGCTTTAAATTCTCCATCAACTCGTTCCAACGCGGGTTAATTTGAAGGTCCGTTGCTGCTCTGTTTCGGCATTTTGCGTTTTATATGAAGCTTCTTAATTTTGATTTCTTCTTTACACTATCCTTTCTGTGCTATATGCCCCTCGCTTAAGTTAAAAATAATTCCCTTTTTTTACTCTTTCATGACTTTATCTGTTTTTTGTTTCCCCTATTTTTCTTTTTTTGCTGCTAGGTATCTTTTTTATATATACTCACATTTGTCGAAGTTAAAAATACAGAAATGAATGAAAGTAAGTGATATGCAGTTACTGAAAGTTGGTAACCGTTATCTCTGCTTCTAACGGAAAGGATAGAGATGAAGATAGCCATCATGCTGTTGGTTTTGGTATAAACGAAGTAAAATTTCTAACGGTGAGATTTTAATTTAAGTTGCGAGAATCCAAAGAGAAGTATCTCTCAGTGAAGTTAAAAAATTCTAAACACTGAGTTACCTAAAAAAGGATTACACAGTTTTAATATTTTATATGAAAAAGCAACATGATACACATCTTGACCAAATTTCAAGGAATGTGTAAGTGCGAATACGAAGTTTTCTTTCTATCAGGTCGTACGTTGATGCAAGCAAACACTATATATCACATGATTCAGTTAACAAAATAGCAATGGGAAGAAGATTTATATTGTTTTTGTCAAATATGTTTAGGTGTTACGATAATTGCAGTTCGCAGGAAATCAATCTAGCCTATGGAACCTGAAATTCAAGACTTCCCAAATATTTGATTTCCTAAGATTTTATGAGAAGGCGCTGTGAATACTTTTCAGATACTTGAGATTACCCAGTACTTTAACCTACTTACAAACAGCGTATCTCCTTTTTTTTCAAGCTAAAGTGGCTTACGAATAACTCCTTACTGCTTAGTTAAAAAAAAACTCCAATGCTATCTTCGCTCGAGGTTTGTAAAAACAAATAATAACATTCCAGAGTAAACTGTTTACGAAACACGGGATTGTTTTCTGCCATTTTAATCAAATCCTTATTGCATCTCTATTTCTAGTCTCAAAAGCTGTAGCAATAACAGCTGCATAATTTCAAATAAAAAGTTTCATTTAAATTTCTTTCGCAAGATGCTAGTATTTTTTTAAATCTTGAACTAGATTAGTAATCTTTGTCGCTAGTTATTAATCAAAAAGTCAGCTGGAACTGATTGAAAAAACATCCAATCTAAAATTTTTGTACATAAGTCATAAAATTCAGACGAATATGAGAGAGAAATTTCAGCAGTTTGACAAGAGCGCCCTGCTGAGATTCGTGCTTTTTTATCGTCCACTGACTGCCTACTTATAATATTCTTGCGACTCATATTATAAGTTAACAGGAAATAGATAGAAGCAATAACAAATTGTTGTTAAAGTGGGAAAAAATCTTCATTTCTTACATCGATCTATAAAATTTATGTCATAGAGAATAAAATAACTGATTTTATGTTTTTCATTATACATTGACATTAAGTATCTCAAACTGCAGAATGAGCACATTTATAAATTTTCATATTGATATTTCTTATTAAGAATACCATTACTTAACTTTAATTTATGTGCCAAAAGTAATAATACGATTTCGACGCCGGAGATAATCGTATTCGACGCCGTCGAATACGATTTCGACGCCGATTTTACTTTGTTGACACAACCAATAATAATTCCTTACGCTGCATAAACCCAACAAAATACCAGTTCCGTGCAAAATAGTCAAACATTTGAATTTAATAGTTTTCCATTAGATTACAGTTCTGTTCAAGAAAAAAATTTTTCCAAGTTTCCGTTTTGGAAGTTTTTGTTTTTAAAATTTATTTATGTAAAAAACATACATATGATAGTTCGAAAACTTCTCATTTGTGAAAAACTTCTTTTTCAACAAGACCGATTTCTGTAAAATTGCTAAACACTGTAATCTAATTTTAGGTTAAAATAGATTGAGATTTAATTTCGAATAAAGTACATTTACTAAAATATGTAACTTAATTCATTTCATTGCATGTAACTTCGAAACTTCCATTAATAATAGACTCTGGTATTTCGCGTTTGACACACCAGCGTTAAATCAAGTCTCATCTGCAGTAATCTGTCACGTTAGGCACCATTTAACGTGGTACCTTACTAATGAAAAGCGTGTGTTTCTTTTCAGATCAATACCATGCTACCATGGGGATTGCAACGAAGCGGGAATTTGTGAATGTGACCTTTGTTGGCTAGGAGACAACTGCAATGAGTATGGTAAGATGCCATCCATTTGTTAGTTTCCCGTAATGGCGGAAATAAAAACTGGAAATGATTTATTTTTGCTACTTTTTTTGTATCTAAATATAGTGACGGAATGATCTGAGAATAAGCAATTTCTATTAACTTATTTTTACTTTTCTGCTAACCTTTGAAATGAATTAAATCTTTAGAAATTATATTGTTACGGATTTCATATTTATTTGGTTATTTATTTAGAATTGTAATTAAAATTGCTTTATTTTCCCGTGCAACGCAGACGATTTTTGAAGAGAAAGCCATGTCGAAAAAATAAAAATAAAAGACCGCGTGCATTTAATATTTAATAAATAAATATCTGGTAATTACTGTTGCCATCCAGAAAAATCTAGAAAAGTCGAGATTGTTCTAGTGATAATTAAAAAGCTTATAAAAGCCGAATTGAAACACCTCATCTTAGTTGCTGTTGTAGTTGTAGCTGTTTAAAGCGAACTGCTGTTTGTTTACTTAATGCTGTGATTGATTGTAGCGATTTCGCTGTGAGTTAGAATTAGTTTATCTGTTTTAAAGTGAATTCTGTTTAACGTTTGAGATATTGTACTAATATCTCTGAAGAAATACTTCAATATTTTGATTTATTTCTTGTGGAAATAAATTTTTGTTAGCTTTTTAACGACTTGTGCATTCAATCCATAACGAACCCGTACGCACGCAACAATACTTTATAACTTGAAACAACAAAATCTGATGTGTACATCGCATGACGTTCTTGTACGGAATATTAAATTATACCCATTTTTTCCTGCATTTCATTTAAACTTATTGAGTTGCATTAAATCTATTTCGTCGATAGCGCATGAGCCGCTGTAGAATAAATGCACTCTTTAAAATTCACTAAATTTATTTACCATACCGACACTCTGGCGCTAGGTTCACATAACAACGTTACATCTCATTCATTTTATAACTCAGAATGCACAAAAATTATATCACCTCAAGAAAGATCTAATCGTTGCCACATGCCCTGTTCAAATACTATAATAAATCTTAAACGATGTATAAAAGAAATTAAACAAATAAAAAAGAAGCAGTTTTTCACAGATGATTCTGCGCTGCTTACCTATTGCAAGATGCTACTCGTAAACATTCTGCTTTGTCCAAGACAGACTGGCGACATTATTTGCGGCTAATACGAAACACTTATTTTCTCGTATTTCATTAAAGCTGTATTTCTCATTCAATTAACTCTCTTCTCAGTTCGCAACGAGGCAAAAATACATAAAACCTCAAAATATCTTTATTAAAAATTGAAAAATATAGAAAAAAAAGTAATAAAACACCAACTACACTTAAAACAACAAAAAAATCTGATGTATACATCGCATGACTTCCTTGGATGGAATATTACATTATCCGTTTTTTTTCTTTCATTTTATTTAAACTCATTGGATTGAATCAATTGTACTTCGTCGATAGCGCATAAACCACAATAGAATAAATGCGTTCTTTAAAATTCACTGTATTTGTCTACCATAGGGACACTCTGGCGCTAGGTTTGTTTAACAGCGCTACATCTCATTCATTTTATAACTCAGAATGCACAAAAATTATATCATCTGAATAATTATCTAATCCTTATCACATGTTCTATTCAAATACTATAATAAATCTAAAACGATGGATAAAAGAAATTAAAAAAAGCAACAGTTTTTCACACACAATTCATTATTTCTCATTCAATTAATTCAGTTCTCACTTCGCGGCAAGGCAAAAATACATATATTCCAGAATGGATTAAGCATGATTTAATTCGCAATAACAAAAGAAGGCGTTATATTTGTTGTTACGAAGCTTAATTTCTCTAGATTGGCAACAAATCCACTACTCTGCAAAGTTTCAAATGTAAACAAATATGGCGGCTATGGTAAAAACGTTAGGCTTAGCCGCACTTAAACAACTTTTAAATTGTTGATAATTCTACAACTATAACATGCAGGTTAACTAAAGGCATAAAAACCTTAACCGAAAGATAAGAACAACATAATTCAATCATTTTTAAAACAAAAATTGCACAATTTTGCAAACATATTAGAATCAAGAAACTGAGCTCACTGAGCCGAGAACAGACTGGATATATATATACACATATATTTATATACTTTTGTTGCTGCCTATTGCAACCAAAATAGGAGGTGCACATCAACATGTTATAGCTGGCCTATGTACAAAATTTCAACGTTCTGAGGCTACTTGTTTTTGAGTTATGCGAGATGCATACATACATACGTAAGTACATACGCACAGACACCATGAAAAAATCTCTTCTGAATCCATTTTAAATCAGTTTTATAATTCGTTTGGAGAAATAGAGTTCTGCAGAATTATATTATTACAGTCCTATATCAATTCTATTATTCTTAATATTCTATAGAATTATTTTATAATAATTTATGATCAGTAAGTATGGACGTTCAGCCTGGATGTTCTGAATTGAACTATAAGTATTTTTGGCGTATCTAGAATATCATTAATTATGGATTAATTTGGATACAAAACTAAAAATGATGTACTTCTCTGAGCAAGCTATGTAACATAACTATAAAGTATAAATAATAACTATAAAGTAATAATGAGTTTATAAAGTATTTTCTTCCTTCTTTCCGAATGTTTTCGTGGTGTAATTTGAAGCATACTAGGCACGTATTGGAGAGTTCCAGGGTTCGAGCCCCGGCGAGGGCACTGCATATTTTTCATGTCTTTTGCTTAAAAAAATATCTAATGACTCTACTTGGCCTGAAAAATAATTTTTATCTCAAAGCCTTTGCAGACTGAATTCAAATAAGCAACATGGCTGTTGTGAGACTACAGTCAATATTAATTGTAGCCAAATGAAACTAGTGTCTAGTCTGATTTAAAAACTAACTAGGTACTGACTTTCTTTAAAAGCTTTACGTTTCAAGCAGGTGCAAACGACATGTCTGCAAAATCAATAACATCATAGAAATTACGAAATTTAATAATTTATATACATTAACTTTTTTAAAAAATGCATTATAGGCTTACACACCGAGAAGGGAAGTTTAAGATATAAAACGAGCTTTTGAAATGCAAAAGAATGCTAATTAATTTTATAATGATATTTCATAAGGATGCTTGGTAGAAAGTAAAGGCCATTGGGACACATGTCATGTTCTATGAAATGGCATTCACTTACGGGCGGAATAAACACAGGATACGTCACAGAGCGTAAGGACTGTTAGTGCGGAAATTAAAGTTATCAGCCAGGTCTTGACTGCGTTAAATAAAGCCATATTTTATAAAAGATGTCGAATGTTGATTGAGTGTCTAAGACCACAAAATACCATTAATTATAATTAACCTTTCTTTTTACTCTCAGCCATTAAAAGGGCTGGTTGCAAGAATTTTCGTTTTGCTCATATGTGTGGCTTATATGAGCTAGTATTCCTTAGAATGCCAATTCCAAAAGTATCTTTTCCTGTAGAGGATTTCTTGAATGTGTTTTTCATAATGAAATAATCGTAGTTAAACCTAATTTAAATCTTTCAAGTTTTAAATTATAATTTTTCCAAGATCATTCATTTGTTTTTCGGCTTCACTTATAATAATATAATAAACCAGAAAATAATGAAGTACAGAAAAGTAAAAATAAACAAGATAGTTAAATCACATTATTAATCTATGGAGTTAAGATTGAGGGATCATAGCCTACCTCAAAGTATTCAGGGGGATGATTACATGCGGTCGGTGTGTCATTCCAAGTATTTACCAAAGTTCACATACAGTATTTATTACGACGACAAACAAAATACAATATAATACGGAACGGAAGAATTATAAATATTCAAGAGTGGCGTTACAAGATTAGTCCTTTTGATGTTGCAAGATACGGGTTTAAACATGGTGAATTAAAGGGATTAACTGAACCTTTTCGGCGTGATGATAGCGCCATCTATTTACTATCATTCAACAGTTAGAAAGAAATTTGGTTAAACTTAGATTTTTTTTTTTTTTTTCGTGTGTCCCTTTGGCGTGTGCGTGACCGTGCATATCAGATAAAACCATAGAAACGTAAGTCAATAGATCACAGAAAAACTTTGTATGTGTTAGAAAGAACTTAAATGTTGATTTACCGTTATTAATGTGTAAAGCCTATGTCTCTTGAGACCATGGAAATTAAAAGGACTATTGAAGAATTATCTTCTAACCTTGTGAAACAAAACAAAAAATCAGAAGAAGGGTGTATAAGACCCTTTTATTTAAACATAAAATTAACAAATAAGCCAAGCACTTCTGGTTTAAATACGGAACAAATAATAATTTGAAGATGTGGTGATTAGCCTAACGGCTTACAGAATAGTTAAATGCGCAGCAAAAGCTATGGTTTGTAGTAAACCGGCGAAGCAATCCAAATGGCTCGCCAACACGCAACGCCGCTAATTCAAGTCACTAATAATCACACCACAAAGTGACCTGGAATAGGCAGACATGTTCTAAAACTAATTTTCGAAACTCTTGCTTAAATAGAACTTCTTTCTACCTTGATCTGAATAAACTCTCGCTATCTCATTTACATTCTGGCATGAAAAAGAGTGGGTGAAAAGAAACTAATAGGAAAGCCCATCAACTTAAAATGAACCATTAGTTAAAAATAAATAAATAAGCATCACAAATGTTTTACTTTGAAGCTTTAATAATCGAAAGTACATCATAACAAAGAAATTTTAGTTGTCATGCTATAAAAAAGAATTTAATCTTATAACGTTTCTGTTATTTGATTTATGATACTTTTTCAGAATAGGAACTAATTTATATAATTTCAGCTCTACTTTCTTAAATTTAATAACTCTAACCCGTTTACTATTAATTATAAAAATGAAAGCTAACAGTAATTATTTACCTCACAAATCATTAAAAATTTTATTTTAAAATTTCATAACCTTTGAAACATTTTAATATCATTGAGAACTCACTTTAATATCAAAGCATATTTATATAGCAGCTCAATATTATTAAGACCATTTTAATATCATTGACAAAGCATATTTATATAGCAGCTCAATATTATTAAGACCATTTTAATATCACTGAGAAAGCAAAAAAAGTTTTCTAAATGAAAATACCTTTTTTCTATAGCCTAACATTATCCTTTACGTCAAGTCAAAAACAGTTTTGCCTTCGTTACATTTTGTTCAGTAAAATTTTGGATAATTTAGAAGATATTTCACCTAAGGAAGGAATTTTAAGAAAGACAAAGGATATAAAAGTCTGAACGCATTTGTAAAATACGGGACAAATGAAATATTGGTAATACACAGTCCAGTCACATTAATGTGACCACCACGTACTTTCCATGTCAGAGTTAAATAACCAATCACAGAAGGCAGGTGGCAGCATACTGCAGTTGAGCGTATATAAAGGGTGTGTGAGGGCTTCGGAAAACATTTCAATCGTTGGCGTAATGCAGAAACGAAGCGATTTATCCGACTTCCAAAAGGGCATGATCATTGGCTTTCGGGCCAAGGGTGGAAGCATTTCCGAAACGGCTGAGTTTGTGAACTGTTCGCGTGCCGCCGTGGTAAAAGTGTACCGTGCATGGCAAAATGGGACTGTCCAAAATCAGCGACGTGGCAAATGTGGTGCACCACGGGCCATAGATGACAGAGGCGAACGACGGTTGCGGAGATGCGTTCGGGCAGATAGACGGGCTACCGTTGAGTAACTGACCACCAAAATGAACCAAGGGGCTACCAAAAGTGTCTCCCAAAGTACTATTCAGCGAACATTGCTGCGTCTGGGCCTCCGAAGCAGACGCCTGGTTCGTGCACCTATGCTGACTGCTGTTCATCGACGGCGAAGGCTAGAATTTGCACGCCAGTACAGCAGCTGGACGTCCACTGAGTGGCGACAGGTTGCGTTTTCGGATGAATCGCGTTTTATGCTCCATCGGACAGATGGACGTTGGCGTATAAGGCGTGAAACCTCTGAAAGGAACCACCCTGCAACCATTGCCGGAACGGTCCAAGCTGGAGGCGGGAGCATTATGGTCTGGGGAATGTTTTCCTGGCATTCTCTAGGTTCACTGATCATTGTGGAAGGCACAATGGATCAATACAAGTACGCATCTGTCCTTGCGGACCATGTTCACCCCTACATGCGCATTGTTTTTCCTCAGGATGATGGCATCTTCCAGCAGGACAATGCGAGGTGCCATACAGCTGCCAGTGTACGTGCGTGGTTCGAAGAGCACCAGGATGAGTTTACCGTCCTCCCCTGGCCAGCAAACTCACCTGACTTAAACCCAATCGAGCATCTGTGGGACCATCTCGATCGAGTTGTTCGCGCCATGGATCCTCAACCGCGTAATCTAGCGCAGCTGGCCACGGCATTAGAGTCGGCATGGCTCAACATCCCAGAGAACACCTTCAGGGACCTATGTGACTCTCTTCCTGCACGTCTCGCAGCAGTCCGCTCTGCGAAAGGTGGTTATTCTGGCTTTTGACAGATGGTCACATTAATGTGACTGGACTGTGTAGAATGCATTTGGATTCTAGATACATTCCATATTTGTCAATATACTATTTGAGCTGTGTTGCCACCACTCGTTTTCAAAGACTAATTCTTTCAATAAATCTCGCGTAGTTTTTAAATTGATGTGATCCCTACAGTTCACTAAAATTACAGTCTTCCACTAAGGAATGTATGTGTGCTAGCCCCAGAACGGGGTTATTTGAAGTGCCAGTAAGATAAAAATAAAATTATTATTAAACCTGGCATAAAAGAAGTATCGACGTATTTAAATTTATATTTAAAATATAATGATTCCATTGAAATTTTGTTCGTTTTCAAATTAAACAAATTGTTTCTCCACTTAGTGGATAACTTTCTCCCGGAGTTCAACAAAGAGGAAGATACAGCTATTGTCAGCGATCCATGGGCAGCGGAAGCAGTTTACACAGCACAAGCATTCGATGGTGACCTCGGAACAACATGTCCAATGGAAGCTATCATTTGCGACTGTGCTGAAATTCGTTATGCCATAACCGACGGGGACGTGAATAAATTATTCTATATTAATAATTTAACAGGAGATGTGTTTGTCCGAGAGGCATCCCAAGTAATTTCCGGTAGAACCTACAATTTGACGATTTCAGCTATTAATTCTAAGGGTCGGAAAAGCCCTTCACCTAACTCAGAAATGAAGGTAAGAATATACAGTTTTTAAACTTAATAAAGAGAATATTAAAATATAATAAAAAATATTAAAATTTTCTTTATACCTAGAAAATTCTTTAAAAATAATTGTTATTTCAGAAATTATGAATGCAAATAAAGTAAAGTGGTTTGCTTTGGTGTAAGAATACTGTTGGCCATGTTTACTTTTTGTTGTAATTGAAAAGGATAAGAATATTTGGATAAAACAACTACAAAACAAGGCTACAGTGATTTAAATCATCTCCACGAAGCTGCAAAGAAACATGAAAAAACACAGTCTCATATAAATGCCGTAATACTGTTAAAAACATTTGGTACCGCCAGGATAGATTTAATGTTAGATCAGCAAAAGGCTTCATTGATTGTTCAACACAATGAAAAAGTAACAAGAAATAGAAATATTCTCAGGAGATTAATAGATGTAGTTTGTTACTTAGCAAAACAAGAAGATACATTTCGTGGACACAATGAGAATATAAATTCCCTTAATCCAGAAAATTATATAGAATTAATAACTTTAATTAGTAAATATGATGACCTTTTAGCAACCCATCAGAAAACTGCAACTGTATTTTCTAGAACCTCTAATAGAATACAAAATGATATTATTGCATCGATAAAAAATATTGTAACTTCAAAAATTAGAAATGAGATAAAAGAAACGCCATTCGTTGCTATTATGCTGGATGGAACGTCTGACATCTCACAAATCGCAATTATCAGTTGTGCTACGATATGTTAATAATTGTAGTGCAACAGTGGAAAGATTTTTGTTTTTTAAAGATGTTAGTGGTGATCGTTCAGCGGAAGCTTTGTGTAATGTTGTGCAAGAAACGATTTTGAGTTGGGGTTGTGAGAATAAACTGATTGCTCAAACGTACGATAGGCGGCAGTCATGGCAGGAGCGTTGAATGGGACGCAGAAAAAAGTAAAAGACATTTTCCCAGAAGTTATGTTTGTGCATTGTTGCGCACATGTACTTAATTTAGTTCTGTCGCAATCTGTATTGTTTTTAAAAGATTGTAAATTATTTTTTGCAACAATTTCTGGCATAGCCTCATTTTTTTCGGTGTCTACAAAAAGAAATCATGTTTTAAATGAAATCATTAAAAGAAAATTTCCAAAATAAGCTACAACACGTTGGAATTATTCATCTTGTTTAGTAAATACCATAAAAAGCTAAAGGGAAGGCCTATCTGATTTATTTGAAAATATTATTGAGAATCCAGAAGGATGGGATAACGATACAATTACTATTGCAAAGAGTTATCACATGTTTTTTGAAGAATTTAATGGTAATTTTCTCCTAAATATTTTTGCCAAAGTGTTTAGTTATACTGATGTTCTATTCGATATTTTATAAAAAACTAACGTCGCCCAGTTGGTATAGTGGTTCGGGGAGCCTACTACGGTACCGAAGGGCTCGGGTTCGAATCCCGGAGAAGACATGGATGTTTGTAAATGTATAGTGTCAGTGCGGCATGGCGGCACTTTAAATATGCGGCGAGCCGAAAGTCCTCTCGTGTGGATTGGTAAGAGATGAGAGGGGTGGGAGACCCCTGGATTTCCCCCCCCGGGGTGCTCTTCCTGAAAATTGGGGGTGGAAAATAGAAGTCCAACCTCTCATCGGAGTGGGCTCTGGCAATCATTCTTCCATGTGGTAATGGACACGACAACAACAACAACAACATAAAAAACTAACTTAGATATAGCATATTGTAGTCAAAAAGTAGAGGAAGTAAAAGATGCAATTCAAAATATACTAACTTCTGTTGCATTTGATGAAGTTTATGAATAGACTATTTCTGTAGTGGGTCCCCCAAATTTAAAAAAACGTCGTGTAAATTTACAAAACTCAAGCGTAGACCAAGACCAACATTTTAAAATTTATATTATGAAATAATGGACACTATTTACTGTCAGTTAGATGTCCGTTTTAAAAAATTATATTCGCTCAAATTTTTTGAACTATTGAATTTCAGTTTTTTCAAGAAATATCAAAGTAAATTTCCGGATGAATGCCTTAATTCGTTAAAGAACGCTTATGCAAAACATTTCGATTTTGTAAAGCTAACCAATGAATTATGCGTTCTTTGTCGTAATGAGTCATACCACGAAATGAATTTATCGAAACTTATTCAGCATATAATGCTGAACGATTTGACAGATGCCCTAAGCGAAGTAAATAAACTGGCACATTTAATTTGTACAATTCCATTTTCAACTGCTTCGGTGGAGAGATCATTCTCAGCATTGAAAAGAGTAAAAAATTATGCAAGCAATACAATGAGCCAGGATAGATTAAGCAATTTATCTCTAATAACAATAGAAAAGAAATGTTAGACTTATTACACTCAAAACCAGAGTTTTATGATCATGTAATTGATTATTTTATTAGTAATACGGATAGACGTATGGATTTTGTGTACAAATGAATAATAAAAAATTAAAGAAGTGTTTAATGTGCATTTTTATGGTTTTATTATTATTGTTGTTGTTTTTCTCTGTACACCCTGCACGCCACTGCTAGATTGTCTCACTTGCAAAGAGAAAATGAGGATTCAAAACTTTTTTTTTTAGAGACATAAAACTTCGTTCGTACGGTGGTTTTAAAACCATAAGTGGCCTAAGCCGAGGTTCATTGCTAGGCAACCAGACCTTGCTACGTCATATGTCCCTTGATATAAGAGCCAACAAAAGAGAAGCAAACATCGTTCGGCTGAGTCAGTCATTTACGCATGCGCAACTTTCCCTTCGCTGGCTGGCTATGGCTTGAACCCTGCTAAAAAGGTGTAAATGGCGTTAATGACTTTCAGGCTTTAAAACACAAAGCTTTATGACTCCAAAGCCGTCGTCTGAACGAAGGTTTAGACGCTCACTTGCACGCACGGTTGCACGGTTTAGACGCTCAAAATAGCTGCTCCTCCGAAAAATGTTTACAAAATAGAAAAGGAGCTACTATTTAAAAGCCAGGAAGACCTGGAAAATGGTCGAAAACTATTGGTAACTCCTGAAGTTGTTCAGAAAATGAGTGTAGATACGTATGAACTTTTATTAGTGAAGTCTAATAAAAAAAGATATCCAGCTAAGACTTGTTTAGTTCCCAGTACCCGAATGCTGTTCTGGTGATAAACGCAACCTCTGTTACTGTGGTGGATGCGCCATTAAAACTTTCCACCAGAATAGGATTTCCTAAAGAAATTCGGTAAAGTCAAGGAACATTAATTATGTCAGTTTTGGGCTCTTCCAAACCAATCAAATTTTCGGTACATTCGATAGGGCCTAGGAAAATCGAAACTAAATTGTACGAAACTAATTGTATTGTAAATTTACAAGTGAAGAAAGGGAGATCCACAGTTGGCCATCTCATTATGTTAGTCTTATAAAAAGACGCCTAAAGGCAATAATTATGTTTATTTTATAAATAATGCAAGTGAAATTGTTAATGAATGGTTTTTTTCTTATGTTGATGCCAATTCAAATGTTTATGATTATTTTAATGTCATTAAGTACAGTAATTCAGAATCAACTTTCGGGGTCCCCGAAAAGAGATTCCCAAAAATTGATAAATAAATATCCGCAAGGCTTTCCTTTTGAGCGGGGATATATGCATAAATGAATATAATGTTTTAAAGATGTATTACATTCGCTTGCACAAAAAAAAAACTTATAAGGTATTTCTCCCGCTTTCTTTGCACGCCTTCGTGGTTTAATGGTCAGCGCGCTCGGCGCGTATTCGAGAAGTCCATGTTCGAGTCCCAGCAAGGGCATTGCACATTTTTCACTTCTCTTGTTTCAGAAAAACCTAATGACTCTACAAACTGTAAGATTGTATATTCTTTGAGTGTAGTTTAGTCTTTAGTAATTGTATTATATGCTTTTTACACTCGCCTCAACGTAAAGTTTCATTTTTAATCCATGATGCTTGACTAAGTTTTTAAATGCGCTTATTTGTGTTTCCTGTTCTCAGTTGCTGAAATTATGTGACTGTAGCAGTGGAAATTTTTATGAACTATTCTAGACTTCTCCCACAGCCTCTTCCCTGAAAATGAAGGAATAACGACAAATAACGTGTTGTCGCAATTAGCGAGTTTCTTTGGTTTTCCCCATGAGAATAGGAAACTTTTCCTATTCTCATGGGGAAAACCAAAGAGTTTCCAACTAGCTCGAGGATGGACAGGTGAAAGTACTTGACGGAGGTTTTTCTTGGACCTTATCCCTGCTGGGTGTATCAGTTTCTCGTTTTGCAACGAAAGAAGAATGGGTAATTGTCTGAAAGATGCCGTTGAAATAAGACGCGTTTTGCACGGGACAAGCTTTCGCTTTCCCTTGAGAAGAAATGAGATTATGTTGTTTTTGTATACTAATTCAAACATTATTATAACCTGAAACTTCACCTTCTAAGTTTTAAAATAAATATAAAAAGAAACCTTTCTCAATGTCTCCATTCCAGAAGTGCGACGAATACATACATACATACATACATACGTACGTTCGTACAGACGTCGTGAAAAAATCTCTTCTGAATCCAATTTAAATTCATTTCACAAACCGTTTTGGAGAAAAAGAGCCCTTTATTCTGCCCGCACATAAGTTGTGATGCAAACAAAATTCTCCATATGGATTCGAGAACGATCAAAAAGGATATTTCAATTGAAATATGATACCCGAAATTTTTCGAGTTTGCGATATTTCCTTTACTTTGTACACTTATGTATTCTCAACTATTGCCTGGACATATTAAAATGATTTTTGTTGCAGGTTAGGAGGGCGGAGATAATTTCTGCTAACCTCTGGTAGCCGCCAGAAGTCTCAGCTCTTCGTCACCTGCATATTGAGGAAAAGTAGTATAGTGTAGGCAACATTCGATTTCGCGTTCTCCTTTTGAGAACTATGAAAGTCCCGAAAGACAGTGTAGTGTAGTCAAAGTAGTGTAGTATGAAAGTAGTGTAGTCTAGTGTAGTATGAAAGTCCTGAAAGACAGTATAGTGTAGGCAACATTCGATTTCGCGCTCTCCTTTTGAGAACTATGAAAGTCCCGAAAGACAGTGTATAGACACAAGCATTAAAAGCTCAATAATGTAGCGGAGAGTTTGCCAAAGTACCGAATATACGAACTAGAATTAAAAGGGATGAGTTCCAGGTGGCACTCCAGACCATAAATCTAGATATTAGGTCGGTATGAAGATGAAGAATGTTAACTTCTAACTTTCGCTCCCTCGATGTTTTCGCACATAGGATACAGCTACCGTGACGCTCTGACCAAAAAGAGGATTAGTCAGAAAAGCCGACTTTGATGAGTTTCATATAGATTCGCTTAATGCACGAAATATGTTTCCTGTGCTGAAATGCAAAGGAATCTAAAGCCTATTGACAATTCGTGGCATTCCAGACGTCGTCACAGAGCATGTGTGGATAATTCGTGCTGTAAAAATGCACTCAATTTACTAATCCAAAGCACCTGATATGGCTGTACGATCCCTAACAGCGACGCAGGCATATTACCGTCTCAGACGTTGTTGAGTAAGGCCACTGAGATTTTGTACATTGCTTTGCATGGCCCTTGTAAACACATTGCAGATTCTCATAAGTCGCTGATGTAGCTCGACCAACACGAGCAAAATTTGCGGGGTCCGAAAAATCGCATCCGGTATGATTCCCTCATGATCGAATTCTGGGAGGGACGTGGTGGTAGACGTTATATTCCTCGTCTACAGAAAATGTAAGATGATTTCCAACTCAAAAAATAACAAGTAAATGCAATTTCCAAATAGAAAATCATCCGTATTTTAACGTGTCGCTTTCTGTTGTTTCGAGGACTTATTATTCTTGCTTGTAATTTATGCGCATGTCTTTTAAAGCTAGTCCATTTGTATATTCCAACATACTCTACTCCTTAATCCTATTTATAAACCATTATCATCATTTTATAAATCATTTATTTCTTTAATTTAGAAGTACGTTTTAGGTTACAGTGGATCATTGTTAACTGAATTCACGGACAATAAATCAGCAGAATGTGAGGATTTGAAGCGATTGTATTTTAAAATTTTTATACACGTGAAGACCAATCTATCAGTGCCCCTAAGTCTGTTTCTTTACTTAATGCTTTACATTTGTTGTATATGTTATAGAACATGGATTATGTTCATATTTTTTGCTCAAAAATGAAGTTAAATTTTTCATTAAAGCTTACACTATTTTTATACTTCAATTAGTTTTCAACTCGCTTACTTTTTTGCAATAATAAAACTATTTATGCTCATAACATGAATACTTCTGAAAACTTCTTTCTATTCATTTATAATTAAATGACTTTAAAGCCTATTCAATTAGTAAAAAGACTAACGTATAAATTATTTTATAGTTAAAAGTTGTGATCGACGACCTCCATCATCACTTGGCCCAAGTTCTTTTACAGAATGAGCTCACATGGCTCGGGGATGAGATTCACTCTAGAGAAAAAAGAAGTGTAGGTGCTTTGCTAATTATTGTTTTCAAATTAAATCTGTCTGAATAATTGTTTTTTACGTAATTCTTGTCTTCAGTGCCTCAATTTATTATACAAATAATGCTTTTTTGTTTATTTTCAGACTGAAGAAGATCACTATTTGACAGAGTTCAACTTCACTTTGGTATCAGGAGAGGTTGAAACAATGGAAGTAGGCAGGCGACTGGATTACAGGCTGGAAATTATGATTCCCAAAACAGATGGCATGGATTTGACAGTAGAGTTTTTCACAAAAGAAATAGGAAACGGGAACTATACACCAGTTCTTGCCCTTTTCAACGTCATGGTAGAAGACAAGCCAGAAGAGGTGACATTCTCCAAAGGAGATCAACCACATATAGAAATGCTCCTGACTGATGAAATTATGACGGCCGTAACTATATTTATTTATATATTTCGTATTGTTATTTAAATAAAGTTAAATCTGAACTTCAGTGGAGAGGTGAAAACTATTAAATGCACGTTACGCATATGAAACGTATGGTGGTTAACAAAGGCTTATTACTAGCTGGGAACCGAAGAGTGTGAATTTGACTACTGCGTCGAGCTCTTTAGATGTATGTGTATGTATTCCTTCTTCGTTCGGGTGCAAAATCAGTTTGATTTTTTGTAATTTATGCATTAAAACATTTTCGATGTTGGGGCGGGTGAATCACTGAGCAGTTCTGTCATTTCCGACAAATGCTTTCTAACAAGTGTTTGGCTATTTGGGGGTGGGGATGTCTTGTTTAATTTAAGGCAAAATTGCTATAATGTGAAGATTTAATTAAAGCTGGAAGAAGAAATTCTTTGCAAATTATTTTCATACCTCTCTAACTTTAAAAAAGATATCGAAGTTTAGGGTAGAGAAGACAAATCGACTGCATATTTTTTTCTCCAAATTCCATAATTGACTGAACGAGTTGGGTACTTATGCAAGTTTTCCGTAATAAAACTATGAGTTAATTCCTCTAAAGAAAATCTCTTCTAAAGAAATTTCTATAGCCTAAACGTTTTCAATAATTAAATACCTAACCTAACTATTTTAACACTCAACTATTCGACTGATTTCCAGTAAAAACTGGCAGTTTACAAAATTTGTATTTAAACTCATATAATTTAATTTTCTCGTTTAATTAAATTTTAGCTTCGATTGTTTCATTTTTGAAATATTACTTAAAGAATGCACCGAATAAGATTTTAATATTCAATTCATTTTTCTGAAAGATAAATAAAACTAACATTTGAAAAAATCCACTAGTGTTCGAGAAATTCTCATTATTTGACGCGTAGTTTTAAAATTTCTTTTGTCAGCATTTTTAAAAATTTTTGAGAAGAGAAGATTTACACTTTATTCGACATTCCATTCATATTAAATGTTCCAGTTTTAGTAAATAATTCGATTTTTAAGTTTTAAAACGCAATCCATTCTTAAGCTTTAATTTTTTTACAATTTTCTCGATAGATTAGAGCACTACTATTATTTCGAATGTCAATATTTTTAGTACTTATTTCTCATTTGTTACTTGGAAGGTAACTCATTTCCCTGCTCGAAATTAGGCTAACATATTATACCAAAATTATCACAAAGTTATTTCTTAACAATTGCATATGCTTCCTACAAAAACGCAGAAAACTAATTTCTCAGAATTAAAAGTAGTTCCAGCTTTAGCATCCATAAATATATTCTGATTAAATTTATATACCACCTTCTTTGCTAACATAAAATAGATGAGAACTCGGGAAGATTTAAGTGAATTATCGCTATATCTTGGAAATGACAACAGAGATGTAGAATGGGTGTAAAGGACCCCTTTATTTAACTCAGATAAATTAACAAAAGGCACAGCCTGTGCTTACAGAACCAGACAGCATTTATGGCGTAAATCAAAAGTAATGAACTGAAATTAACCAAGCAAACTGTAAATTAGCTCAAAACACAGACAAAATGCGCGCGATTTGACTCATACCTAATATCGGCGTGACAAGTGTAATGGCGAAAATAACGTGACGGTGCAGATACCATACTATCAACAGATTCAACTATTTACGTGGTCTGCAGCAGGCCCTCTGATTCTACCGTCTATAACGTTCCTTTCTACCTCATCTGAATACGCGCGAACTAGAAATTAGCATTCGGGCAGAAAAACTGAAAGCGAGAAAGACAGTAAAGATAATTAATATAAAATAACTGGTTAGTAAAACAAAATAAATCCTTATAAAATTCAGCTTTATTTCAGATTCTAAAATTTTATTTTCGCTATTTTATGATAACTTAAGTCAAACAAATAAATACTATGAATTAATGATTCGAAGTGGTCTGAAAACTTATGATCAAATTTAAATCACTAACTTCTTGAATTTAACAAAAATTAATCTAAATGTTTTCCTGTTACTTATAAAGCGTAAGAAAAATTCAGTTTGTTTTAAAATACGTATATAACTTAACTTTCTTTCCCCTCTACATATTAGAATGGTGACAGAAACTGCCGAAATCTGAACTTTTCTCACTCTAACAATTAAAAGCAAAATAAATTTTCACAATGTCATTCAGATTTCTTTAATTTAGAATTACGCTTTTGGCTACAATGGATCGTTGTTAACTGAATTCACGAACAACAAATCAGCAGAATGTGAGGATTTGGGGCAAATATTCAGTTTCCAATTTAATTCTCATCTGGAATGCAAATTTTCGAAGCTTCAAATAGTTTATTTCCGAGAGCGATCTTGAGTTCACTAGCAGCATATTAAATTTTGGCTAATTGTCCAACCAAAAGCTTATTTTTTTTAAATTTCAGAGCAACTTACCAGTAACTCTTCTAAACATGAAATATTCAAAATGCAGGAACCAACAGTGGAAGTAACTGGCCAGTTTGAATATTGAAATAATTTTTTATTAAAAAATAAATAGCAGCTGTTTATTAATAGGAGTAATTGTTGCTAAATAACTAATAATTTTTTCAAAATGTAATAGGTTTAACTAAAGACAAATCATAATTTCTATCTTGAATATACTACGTTACTTTAAGTACATGTCCTCAGTTTCAGAATAATTTTACTTTATTTTAAAAAGAGTGAGTATGCATTATTCTGTATAAAACGCTCAGGGTCCAAAACACATGGCTGCTGTGCGTTGTACTGCGAACAACAAATAATAAAGACGAGACAATTGAGTTATACAGAATGAAGCTCTTGAAGCCGCCCGCCCACCAATGACAGTCATATGTAGACTGTTTAAGGAAAGTGGCAAGGGCTTTATCTCCTCAAATACTGAAACTAGACATTTACTTCCAGGTGCGAAGTGTTTCAGAAACAAAGTAGAGAATTTTACGAAAACATTTTGACCGTTAACAGAAGGAAGATTCTTTAAATACAAAGTTTTAACATTTTTTTACGATTCCGTAGAGCAAAATGTATAATTAAGAAAATGTTCATTATGTACAAGTTAAAGACAAAATATTCCATTCCTTGAGATGAAAATTTCGCTGAGTATTAGTTTTTAATCGTTTTACATGGCAAGCTACAAAATTATTAATAAATCTTATTTTACCAAATATGGAATTACTATTAACCCAAATGAGTCATTGTTGTTATGTAACTTGGAATCTAATGAGAATTGCATCGAAACAGCTTAGCAACAGGTTCTGGAAAAATTGATCTAAATATCGAATTTTATACTCGTACCTATTCCCACACTGTTCTCTAAAAAATTCTCTGTTATAGGCACTGCTGGCTTCCGTAAATGCAACACCCTGAAGGAAGCTTGCAAACAGCATTAAATTTACAACATGCATTAGCGGAGGTGAGATATGCAAATGAATAGAATTTCAGCGCAGACACACATCACGCGTACCTGTGGCGCCACTTCAAAGCGCTATTTGAGGCTTGGAGTTTTCGACGATTTCAAGTTCGGCAATTGTGCTTTCTTGTGGTTTTTTCAAAAAAAAATAAATAAATAAAAAAGATCAATTATGCCTCTTAGTAAACAGCGATCATCGTTTGATCAAGTATCCGAGTTCGACAGAGGGAGGATAGTGGCCTACTGAGAGTGTGGATTATCTTTCAGAGAAATCTGTAGTCATGTGGGACGAAACCAAACAACTGTAATACGTATTTGTGACCTTTGGATGCAGGAGGGTACGACGGACTGACGTGTTCGTTCGCATCCACCTCAGTGCACTACTTCACGTGATGACAGGAACATTATGCGCATGGCAGTGACGGATCGCTCAGTCACATCACGAAACATAGCACAGCCCATTCAGTCTGTAACGCATCATCCAGTGTCTGCGCGTACCATTCGACGCCGTTTACAGCAGAGAGGTCTGCCGCAAGACATCCATTGCTTCTTCTACCCTTGACACAGAACCACAGACGTCTCCGCCGCCAATGGTGCGATGAAAGAAGGATGTGGACGGCAGAATGGAATGAAATTGTCTTTACTGACGAGTCACGCTTCTATCTGCAACACCACGATGGTCGGATTCGAGTCTGAAGACACCGTGGAGAGAGGATGCTGAACAGCTGCGTTATGCCTTGCCACACTGCTCCTGCACCGGGTATGGGGCGGTATTGGATATCACTCTCGCACTCCTCTCGTACGCATTGCCGGTACTATAAACAGCCAGATCTACATTTCCGAGGCGTTGGAGCCAATTGTCCTTCCTTACCTTCAGGGCTTGCCCACAACCATATTTTAACGGGATTATGCGCGACCACACGTGGCACGCATTGTCCAAGGAGTGTTCGTCAATTGCCAGATTGAATTGCTTCCATGGCCGCCTCACTCTCCGGATCTTTCGCCAATATAAAATATGTGGTCCATGGTTGCTGAACGATTGACCCAGATTCCATCCCAAGCTGCCACACCAGATCAACATTGGCAACGTGTGGAAGCTGATTGGTTTGCTGTACCCCAAGAACACATCCAAAATCTCTTTGAATCAATGCTCAGTCGTGTGGCAGCGGTGATCTCCAACAATGGCGGCTACTCTGGTGACTGATTCTGGAAGGAAGCACACTTCACAGAAGTCTATAAATTTAATCATTTGATACTTGGTCAACATGTTATCTACTAAATAAATTTTGTTTGATATCTCTTGTCTTTCTTGTTGTTGCAATTTGGGTGGCCAGCAGTGTACACTTTTGAAGAACTTTGTGATTAGAAGTACTTTACTAAAACTGATATTTAAGTAAAAATCACTTTTTCCGAACATCCTATATACTTTTTGAAGCAAATGGTAATCTTTGAGCTCGCAAGCGTCTGTTTCAATAACACTTATGCATAAAATAGAATTTGAGTTAGGTTAAAATTTAAATGAATAAATATTTACAAGGGAGACATTGCTTAATCCGTTAATGAAAACAGTATTAGTATTTCTTTAGAGGTAGCTGAGAAATAAATAAAGGCATTCTCACTAACTATTACATACATAAAATTTCAGAAAAACAGATATCGTTACTTATTTAATATTGAATGATTCTGACAATCTTAGTTCTTAAAGTTTCTTAAACTATATTTTCAGCTTAATGTCTTCACTATCTAGAAGTGAACGGTAGATTTCTTATATGTCTTTAACTGAAGCAAAACAAGTTATCCATTATCAATTTAATCACTAATTTGAGATTTCTAGGCTGTAATGGTTCTGGAGCCTGGATCGAAGTGTTAGCCACTGCATAATATCGCATTGAAGACTTTAATTTTCATTTTCAGTATAGACATTACGTTCAGTACAGGAAAGCTGCTATAATTTGCTTTCGAGCTCGCAATACAGAATTCAGCATGTTTAAAAATATATATTCTAGATGTAAGTCTTTTTATCACATGGGACAGAAATATTTTAAGTTGCCTTTTGTTGAAAAATATTCTGACTTTCATTATCAGTTTTGCCATATAGTGAAATAATTGTTTTCTTTTATTCCAGTATGACAGAGCCATAGTGACATTTGGTGAAGTGAAGAATACTAATTCTGATCCTGTTCCAATCTACATGTTATTCTCAGTGACGCAAATAAAGAACCCAAGTACGATGTTTGACACCAAGTACCTGGTAACTGCAGGTGCTGAATACGACAAAGAAACCTATGTTTGGGTCGGACAGTCAGAAGTTACCGTGCATAACTCTACGGTAAATATTGTGAGCTACCCAAATGTTTACAATTTACAGTTCTATAATGAGCACAATAATGGACGGAAATTACATAGAAAATGCCTTTTCTTCCCACTGTGCTTCACAGGGTCTATGAAAAAATACTGAATAATGTTTCAGAGTAAAAATAATGTCATTTCAAAAGTTTCAGAATTTACACACGGGAATAAAGGAAAATAAAAAAAATGAGTTTTTTAAAATGTTTGCTATTTGAGAAAACTACGGAACGAGGTCTGAGCTTAAATCTCGATAACCCGCTTGAGTTGATTTATTAAAACTGAAACTATTAAACTTCCTATACCTCTGTTTCCAACTCTTCTTTAGTTTTTACTCGGTCTCTGAAGATTTTATTTTAAAACGTTGTCTCCATAAAAAGAAATTCATCACCACAAGTCAGGGCTATCAAGGAGCCAACATTTGGGAAGCCTCTTGCGATGGCGCAATTGTCATAGTGACTAGAACGTCCTGTTGAATGTAGAGTAACTCCGTCCTGTTTGAAATCAAGTATCTTGAATACAGTGTTTGTAGAAACATCAGGAATAGTTAAGGCGAAAACATCGTGGAAGAAAACAAAGCAAGAAATTCGCAGTTCTAACATCGTGGTATAAAACATCGTCGTCAAAAATTAAAGCGGTTCAAAAACATAGCACTTTATAACATTGTAGTAAAAAAACATTGTTGCAAAATATAAAGCACCTGCAAATAATCACAGACATGTGTTTCTGAGGCTTTAAATTTGTCAATGCATATTCCCATAATGATTTATAAGTAAGAATAAGGAATAGTTTTATCTGTATATTTCATAATTTTGGTTTTATTAATATTTTTAATGCTGCATAGTTAAGAGAATTTTAAATTTATATCCTCCAATATTAAAGTTATTTAATTAATCTCGTTAATAAAATTGTATTGGAAATTTTTCATTAAAATATAGTCTAAAAAATTAGGAAAGGAACGATAAGTGCATAAGGTTACTTGCATTAAAACTGTTTAATTAATTATCAAACTGTAAAATTATTTTCTTTACGCTTGTTAATTTGATATTATTTCAGTAAGTTCATTTGTCTGCGTCTGCTCAAAATATCATTAACATTTTTATGTAAGCCTCATTTGGATGTTGATTCGTTAGCTATGATGACTTATGTCAGGACAAAGCTGCATAATATTTCAGTAGGAGATCTGGATTTATTTGATTATTGTAAAACGCATTAGGCTATTTGCCTAAGGGGAGAGAAGTCATTGTGGAGGACGTTCTTAGCTATTGACTCGTATCTACGTCATATAATAGGAAAATCACAAAAATCTCAAGTAGCGAATTCTTTCATTGGGTCAAACTCCCAATGTTCAGCGACTTTACCCTCGGCTACTGGAGGCCATTTCAAGAAGGTAATATTAACGGAAACTAATTCGTTTTTACACCATTCATTGAGAACAAATTTAAAATTATACCTAGAAAATGTAAACGCAGATATTTTTTTCAGAAAGAATACATAATTACAGTGAATCTTTTTGGCGACTATCTCCCTAAGACAACCAGTGTTTCGAGAACATAAATAAAGATAGGTATTAAACAATGCCTAAGGTGGTCACATCCACGGAAAACTATGGATCGTGAATGGTCGCTTTAAAGACGATTTTTTACATTTAACTTGATAGTTAGACATTTATATAAATAACTTTTAAGATATCATTAGATGTTTTAGATGCATTTTATACTAAAATATTTTTAGTTAACGTTTGACTATCATAACATAGAGTGAACCATCTTAAAAGTGACCAGCATAGATGTGAAGTTTTGGTATTAAATCCCATATTTCTAAGATGGCCATGTCCATGGAATGGTGAATCATTTTGAATCGTAAATGGTCACCTTGGGTAGGGTTCACTGCGTTCAACTTTCCTATTTAACCTTTTAACCAGGTAACCTTTATTTCATTCAGTGTACTCAATTTTCGATTTTTTGATTTGAAACATTTTCAATTTTTGCATGTTCTTTCTTAACGCATAGTGAATCATCTCGCAACGTAGTCCTCTGGAAATGACCAGAATGAAATGACCACTTTAGTTTATTGCGAAAGATTATCGATACGATTATTTCACATGTTTATAGGTACGATTATTTCACATGTTTATAGGTACGATTATTTCACATGTTTATAGGTACGATTATTTCACATGTTTATAGGTACGATTATTTCACATGTTTATAGGTACGATTATTTCACATGTTTATAGGTACGATTATTTCACATGTTTATAGGTACGATTATTTCACATGTATATAGGTACGATTATTTCACATGTTTATAGGTACGATTATTTCACATGTTTATAGGTTTATAGGTACTGCAGTATGGCAGGAGTCGGGATTATTATAAAAATTTGCCTTTTTGATTCAGAGTGCTTAAAAAATAAATCTTTAGTTTATGTAAATAATAAAATATTCATGTAAATATAAAGAAGTAAAAGCGTAAGTATTATACAAATAAATGTTATCGATATGGATGCTTAAAACTACTGTGCTTTTGTTTAATTCTACTTTTCGAAATTTGCTTCATTTATTAACCGTTGCTTTCGGTTTCTTCATAAAAACCCAGGGGCTGTGGGCTCGATCTCTTTCTCGTTAACGCAATGCCTGTTGCTTGTACCTTAGTCTCTTAAAAAATTAGATATGTAAAAAATTAAATTTAAAATTCCACACAGCCCCTTAAAGAATAAATGATGATACGACTAACATCTACAGCTTTGAAACTTTCTTGAATTGGAAATATGATTGCTTCTTTACGACGAACGATTAAAAAATAATCGACTCAATTTCTTTTTTCATATACAGATTAAATCATTTTAGATAGTCGGATAGTGGCTGTGACCTATGCATCGGGCACTTTCTGCTCGACAATACAAGTAGATAGACAGAGACAAGTAACTAATAAAGTATTTGGCTGATATAAACTCATCATTCAGATCTTTAAAAGTGTTCAAATACTAAAAAAACGATTCTGCATGCCTCACCACTTTATTTATGACGTATAATATGCTCATATGAGGCATTTCTTCTTGATATGGATAACTGAAATAGAGCTGCTAAATTATCTTATTTTTAAACTTTTTCCATTTTAATTCGTCATAACATTCTTACTCTGACTAGTTAACATGAATATTTTTACTCTGATTAGCATGATTCTCTCTACCACTCTCTCTTTCTTTTTCTTTTCATCTTCTAGTTGTATACTGTAGACATTTCAGTGTAAGTGTTTTGAGATTCAAGTATGATCTGATACTCAATTTGACGACATCTTCAGGTGGGAGTTATTTTAAAATAATTAAATAACTTATTTCGATTTTTAAAATTCTGTTTACTAATTTTTTTTCGTAAAAGTATTAATATTCGTCAAATAAAATCAGAACCTATTATTTAATTTTTATTAAATCTTTAATATATATCTAACATTATGCAGAAAAAGTGCTCATTCCTCTTAAACTAGCAAAACTGATTTCAGGTACACTAAAAATAAATCAAATTGGAAATTGCTTAATTGGCATTTTTCAGCTCATGGAATAAATACTTCCCATTTAACTATGCAGTGACTCGAGTGACTATTTGCAGTAAAAAAAAGGAAAACGTTGTTTGGGCCAAAACGGAAAACAGGTAATTTACATCTGGAGGAAACTAGCGCTTCACATTCAGTAGATAGATAATATATGTCTCTATATACTTAAACTAATTGTTGGTTACTTCCAGAGAATGTTCCTACCAGATTTCCTACCTTCCTTCCACTGTGTATTAAGAAATAACAAGAAACAGTTTTTCCCAATAAAAAACAGAAACATTAAATGTTTATTAAAAGAAATAAAAATACCTAAATAAGAAAGTTAAATACAGTGAACCCATTCTAAGACAACCATTTACAGTTCGAAATGATTTAACGTTTTTTGGAGCTGGTGGTCTTTGAATGATATTTAATACCAAAATTTCACAAGCTGGTCACTTTCGGAAGTGGTCGTCTAAGAAATATAGTTCATAGTGTTTTATTAATGTCCAAGCAAAAATTTAAAAGTTTTCAAATAAAATGCATCTAAAAAAATTTAATGACATTTTAAAACTATTTATAAAATGTCTAAATATTAAGTGTTAAATATAAAAAATCCTCTTTACAGAGACCATTCACGATTCCATATCTTTTTAGCCTTTCGTGGAGGTGGCTGTCTTAGAGAGGTATTGTTAAATTCTATTTATATTCTCAGAAATATTTATTTATATTCGATCGCTATTTTTATTTTTATTCTCAGAAACACTGATCATCTTAGGAAGATAGTCACCAAGAAAATTCACTGTAATTGTACATTTCCTGAAAAAAAATCTATGTTTACATTTTCTAGTTATATTTTCAGAATTATCTCAATGACAGATGTAAAACCGAATCATTTTTCATTAATGTTACCTTCCTGAAATGGCCTCCAGTGGACGAACGGTAAAGTCGTTGAATACTGATAGTTTGACTCAACGACGAATTCACTGGTTGAGATTTTTGTGGTTTTTCTAAGATATAATGTGGATACGAAGCAGTTTCTGAAAGAAAGAAAGTCCTCCACAAAGACTTAACCTCACTTAGATAACCCTAATATGCTCTCTAGTAATCCAATAAACCCAAATCCCATACTGAAATATTTCATAGCTTCCTCCTGAGGTGTTTCGTCATAAATAACGAATCAACATCCAAACGAGGCTGCACATAAAGATGTTAAGAAAAGTTTTAAAGAATGAACTGAAACAAAACAAAGCTTAATTTTTACTGAAAGAATGTCAAATTAAAGAAGAAAATAGTAAGGGTAAAAGAAAATAATTTTACACTTTGATAATTAATTAAACAATTTTAATTCTGGTAACCTCGTAATTACTCATCTTCCATTTTCCAATTTTCTTTAGACTAAAGTTTTAATGAAAATTCGCCAGTACAACTTTATAAAAGAGATTAATCTAATAATGACTTTTGATAGTTAAGTATATAAATTTAACACTAGAACGCCCGCAAATTTCATCCCACTAGAACGCCCGCCGGAGTCATTTCGACTCCAATGGAATTTGTAAGGTAAACACAAAAACAAGAATACAATAATGAATAAATTATTCAATTAAAACATTTAAATTTGTAATTAAGAACAATAGACACAGATATTAATTAAAAAAAGAATAACTGAATTTATAATTATATATTAAAAATGAAAAAAAAATGACATGCTTTTCATAAAATTCATATACTTACAATCCTTTTTAAACTAAAATTCAGAAATGCAGTTTTTGCATGTATAATCGAGCTTGAACATTTTCCGCACACCATTTTATTGCATGAAATACAGATATTAGTAGTCATATTACTATTATAAAGTTTTACTTCACATTTCCTCCTCTTTTGGGCTTATTTCTCTGGTGGGTCTTCTCTACTTGCATTCCCTTTTTGGTTTATTATGACGCATTATATCAGCTAACATCTTGTAACTAGTTTTTCAGTAATTTCTTGAAAAATAATCCATTTATGGCAGCTAAACGTAATATATTGCAAAAAGTATGAACAAGCCGTCTTCTAGAAGGTGCTTTTGCAATTTACTTTCTAGCCATCTGATCAATTACATCGACACTACACTTGGTTGCATTACAAAACTAATGGTTTTCGGAGTTTTCTTTTCATTATTACATATATCGACAGATGGATGAAGTGTACTTAAAATCATTACATTTTTCTTCCTCTTTCCTTGATATACTGTAACAGTAGAACTTGTTTCGTCATGTTTCAGAATTTTAGATTCATACAGTGCATGTCAGGAATCTTTCATGGACTTCGCGATTTCTCTTCTTTGCTCTTCTGATATTTCCTACCAAGCTTGTTCCCTTCTTTTGCAATTCTTCAGCTAAATGAAGCGATGTAAAAAAGTATCAACTGTGAAATTTAGACCTTTGTTTCGAAAAGATTTCATAAGTCTCATAACAACGTATTCAGGTAATCTTTGATCAGATGGTCATTCTT
The DNA here is from genome assembly GCA_000611955.2 of Stegodyphus mimosarum. Lineage (NCBI taxonomy): Eukaryota > Metazoa > Arthropoda > Arachnida > Araneae > Eresidae > Stegodyphus > Stegodyphus mimosarum. The sequence continues at coordinate 12,106 of KK116088.1, read as the reverse complement.
CATTTTTTCCTAGTTAAGGGAAAGCATTGAGGAGGTATTTTGTTTTACATCAACAGTAAGCCAAAATGTTTGTCCATATTTATCGGATTTTGACGGTATAAATTGAGTAAACGGACATCGTGTTTTGCTTGAAACAGTTGTTTGTCTATTGCTATATCCCCCCAGTTTGAAGCAAGAAATACAATTATCAATGAAGCAATTCCAAATTTCAGATAGCATTCCAAGTTTATCTGCTTGCAAGTGTTTAGAAAGTCAAATCGTAAAAATCGTAGAATTTTAGAAAACCTGTTTCGTTCCAGAGTTTCTTGTTCCGTCCCAGAGTTTTATATTATTCAAAATTGTGCTGTTTATAAATAAAAACCAAGCACTCAACGCACTATTATCACTGATGTTTCTTTTGACATCATTTGTTGGTCCACTATCTTGCCGTATAATATTTTGTTTTGAAATTCTTACGGGATGTTTTTAATTTTTATACATTTTCCATTCTGTGGCACCAGAAGCAGTGAAAACTTCAGTATTACCTGACGTATCGTCTTAAATTTCCTCGTTCTCACCTCCATCAGAATTTGATGAATAATCATTTGCACATTCAAAATCAACTACTTCAAAATCTTTGTCTTCATTGTCTGATAGTTCACCCCTTCAGGTTCATCATCTGATAGCTTACGTAAAAGATTTGCTATTTCCTCTGGCTTTAATCCTTTTTTACCTTCCATTTTTTGAAATATATTCAAATAAACTGAGTAGCATGAATATTTAGGAAAAATATAGCACAAATAGCAACGAAATAATACGAAAGGAGTGATCTCAGGAAATAAGCCAGCTGTATCAGCAAGTGCAAAGAACTGACCATTTTTTCAACTTAGTGCGGAAAGAGGAATGTTACAATAACTAATATATCACTCTTTCAAAAAGAATGTATAATACAAGATCATAACCCCTAAACAGGAGGAAAATGATAAAACTTCGGCTTTCTTTCCACGGAGTTCGATACGACTCCATTGGACGTTCTAGGGATATAGGCCCATAAATATTTTTAAAATTAAGTTAAATATTTTTCTTTTTCTCAAGTCAAAAACATTACTAATTTATTAAAAGTCACAAAAGGAAAACAACTGAAATGAAAAATTAGGAAAGATATGGGTGTTTATTTAACCTGCGGAGTCGAAAGGACTCCGTCGGACGTTCTAATGTTAAAATTCTTTTAACTACGTACCATTAATTTTCTACTTGTTCTCCGCTTTTGAATGCTAAACTTTCCTTCTTGCTTTTTAGCAAAAAGAATTTTAATTAATTCAAAAAAAAAATAAAACATAGGGGTAAATATATTCCTCATTCTTACTTTCGCTTACAAATCAGTATGCGAATGTGTATTTGCAACTTTTAAGCACGAAAACATATAGTATCTGGGATGCTGTCATTCGATGATTTGTAAGTATTTTATTTTTTACCACGAAATTATTTACTACGATATTTTAGAACTGCGATGATTCTGAACAACTTTATTTTCGAGGACAGTGTTTTATACTTAGAACTTAATCTTTATACTTAGAATACTTAGAACTGCCATAGTATTCTCGAACTTTCTTTTTTTTCCACAGTGTTTTGTACTACGATGTTTTCGCCTTGCGCGTTTTTGTCCTGCGGCATTTTCGTCCGTGATGATTTCGCGGCGATATTTCAACGGACATCTCGAGAGTGAGCCCCATTCTCAAGAACTTCACGCAGCATTCTTAATTCACTATGTCTTCAAAAAAATTATGGTCCCAATATGTCATTAGCACACAAACTTCGCCAGACTGCTGCCGTTTGTGGTTAAAGAGGCTCAGCAAAGGCAGTTAAGGCCCTATATCCTATAATTTACGGAACTGACATATCCAGTCAACCAGAAGTATCATAATGAAAAAAAAATATCGCCAGAGTCGAAACCAATGTCGATCATTTTGATAACGATATGGGCGAAATTCCTTCTTTTTTCAGCTAATCCGATCCGAGGGATTGTTCTACCCAAGCGTATCAAATTTGGCGATGCTAGTTACGCCCATTGACGAGTTTTTCAAATAACTGCTTAGTGACACCAATTGAAGTACTTTGTATTATAGTTTAAGAATCTTGCTTGTAACTGTCACTTGTGAAATTGTTTTTAATCTTATGCTGGATCGTTTGCCAATTTATGCAAAAATATTTCTTTTTTCGTTAAGAAATTACCAACTGCATATAAAGTTAAAATGCATGTTTCATGAACATAGTATAAAACAAGGATAGTCATCAAGTTTTGCTTGACATTTGAAAACAAAATAGATCAGCTGCTATACCTAAGAGAAAGGATAGGCTGAGTTTAAAGTAGATACTAATCTTCCAGTTATACCTAGTAAAACCTTATTTAATTAACCTAAAAGTTAAAGAAAAAACACAATAAAATAATAAACTGACGAGAGAGAATTTTATACGTAACAAATGCTAAAATCATGCTAAAAAATAAACTGCGTTAAAACAACAAAGCAAGCAATTTAAATTTTGCTGATAAGGATTATTTTATTAAAATATTCAAAATACGCATCTTATCTTCGTAAAAATAACTAAAAAATCGAAATTATGTCAGTAAATATCTTATTAGGAATTCTAATTTTCTGATTTTATACTTATCTCAAATTCTTCATTTTTCAACTCAACGAACAGCGAACTGATTGCGTACGGCGAACTGTATGCAATCAGTAATTAAGGACAGAATTCTTTAAAGTAGTCCCAAAATGTTCTGAACATGAGATTTTATTATTCGGTTGAAAGAAAAAAGAGTAGTTCTTATAAACTGGAAAAAATCGCGGAAATATATATTACGTAAATAGTTCTTATGGAATGTCAACTTTTACTATTGATCTAACTGATAACTGCATTTTAGCCAGAATTATGAGAATATTACACAACTGCACTTATATTAACCGTGATTTTACGTTAACAGTGAATGCCATAGTTGAGTCAATTGTAATTTCGCCTGAATGTTGAAATCAATACTGCTTTACTTAATGTTTATTCTACATATGACCAAAAAATGATTCAGTCTTACATAAATGTTTTAAAAATTAATAATTCAAATGCGATGTAATCCGTGAGCAAGTATACGGGAGTTTCTTTCACCTCTGACAAAAAATTTACTAAACATGGCTACCTTCATTTTCTTCAAATTGATATAGCATGTTATAGTTGTCTTGTAAGTCATATTCTTGAAAGAGAAAACGCCACAACACATTTCTTTGTCAAACATAATTCTACTTAATTGGATGTCTCAGTATTACTTACGCATTATGTTAGTGTTTCATTTCATCCATTCTTATATTACTGTTTCATTTATGTGATTCTTATGTTAGTGTTCTTTCACAGATACAAGACAAAACCTATCTTGATTTTTGTGTTATAATAATGAAATAAATCATCCGAAGACTTTGCTTCAATAAGTTCGAACTGATAAGTACTCAATTAATACATATAAAAGTAACATGTTTGACAGAAGCCCGCGTAGAGAATTGGAAGAATGCCGTAAAAAAAAAAGAAAAATTTAAAAAAAAGAAAAAGAAGAAGGCGAAGATAAAAGTTCCAGTATTCAGATATCACGGAGTTTTCTAGAAACTGGTTAAAAAATTTATAGCAACTAGAAGTAATTTTTCTGTGACGTGCTTAGAGGCCATTTTATAACGGCTGGATTTGTTAAATACCTAATTAATTATCATCCAGCATTTAATTCTCTTATTGTTTTCAGCACAAACTGTTTAAGAAAAGCAGCCAATTATCAGTTCAATAATGTGAATATAAAAATGATTTTTTTTGTTTCCGTTGTTATATGAGTGATTTTCAGTTTTTTTATCTTTTGATAAATCTTCCTAAAATGGTGGAGGGAGACCCTGAAACTTATTATCAAGACAAATAATAATCAAGAAAAATTATAAGACAAATAAATTAAAGACTTTTATTTTCATTCATTTATTTATATTAGGATGAAAAATCGGTAGAAGTTGACATAATCGGACCAAGAGAAATTCCTCTGGACAGTGCTGGAGTCTATGTAATGGTGACACATTGCGCAGTAAGATCTGAAAATTTTACATTTGAAATCACAGGGCCTGAAGAAAAGGATATAGTAACAGTTGGAAATCTTGGTGTTAAAGGTGAGAATATCTTTATAAACTCTCTATATGGAGCTTTTTATATTGCTTTATAATATTTTTATAAACTGTGTGGCTCAACAGATAAACCTAAAATAAAATTCTCTATGAATTCATCGTCAAAAATTCGGAATTCACGTGTTTTTTAAAACATCGAAATCTCTAATTGGAACATATTATTTACTTAAAGCGAAACATAACATTAATGCAGATGCAACAAAACTGGATAAAATTAACAAAATAGAAATTCATCCATTCATATTGATTATTACGTATGGAAACTCACTACAGTTTTTGCATGTTCTGCAAAATAAAATTGAATTCATGGTGAAAATATTATTCTCGTTTCTGAGGTACTAATCGCTCAGAAATCAGAAAAGTAATTAATATTTCAAATATATAAAACTGAAATTTCTCTTAGATAGCTTCTAGAGACATTAGGTGTTTTTTTTAAACAGGAGAAGAAACAAATGTCTAATGCCCTCACCGGGACTCGAACCACGGACCTCTCGAATACGCTCCGAGCGTGCTACCCACTACACCACGAACGCATGCTAAGAAGGTGAGAGAAATACCTTATATACTCCCCCTTTAAAGGGCGACTGGGGATTCGAGGACTTAATCGCCAAATCCTAGTGGTGGAGGGTCATCATCCACCACCTTTTTTGGTTCGGGTACCACTGAAGAGACATTAATGAGCAATGCCCTTGCCGAGACTCGAACCACGGAACTCTCGAAAACGCTCCGAGCGTGCTGCCCACTACACCACGAAGGCATGCTAAGAAGGAGGGAGAAATACCTTATAAGCTTTAAAATTCAGAACATAGCATACAGAATTTTAAGCCTTAAATATTTCTTTTATAAGTTCAAGATATAATAAAAATACTACATTTAGTTTTAATTTCAATGAAATCGCCTTTTAGAAAAATGAGTGTCATCCAAATTTCTTGTTAATTCTCTAAATCCTTTCGTAACATTTTAAAACTGGTACGATTAGGTATCGCAGAAGATGTTTCTTATCCCACCAGTTCAGTGAAGAAATCGCATAGTTTTCATAAGCATATTGTATTTCAAGTAATATTAAAAGTTAAGTTTTATAAAAATCTTCATTTTACGTACTTTCATTTTTAATACTCAGGCTAACTGGGCTGTTTAAAGGTCAATTAAATTAAACAAAAGTATTTAAAGCGAAAGTCAGATTTATAAATGACATAATTTCATCTGCAAAATAGGAATTTATACAGGAAAACAACATTATTTGCAATTTTCTCTGAATCCTCTGAAACACACGCATATTACAAGAAATAAGACTATTGTAAAGTTTTTTTTTTTTAATTTAGATTATTGAATTTTTATAGCAAGTCAGTTTTGGTTACATTTTGTTAATTAATTAATGCTGTAATAATATGTTGGTCGAGGTATTATTTGGTAGATTCAGTAAGCAGAGAGCTCTTATTCCTCGATACTGTTGGTTGCACAAGCATTGCTGACCAAATATCACAAGTATTCTTCTTGCAATCAGCTAATTTCATTTATATACTGTCATGTCTCTTAAATGTGATAAGATTATATAATAAATACAAATTAAGTAATTGTTTGTTGTTTAATGTTTTCCATAAAATTGAAGAAGCAACTAAGAACGATCTTAATTAAATATTTCTTTAAAAATTGATCTAAGATGTCTTTACTATTAGTATTTTCTCGCTTCATTCGGTGAGTATCTTCTGCATTATCACACATTTATCTAGAAAGATAATTTATGAAATTGAAAACTGATCTTAGATTTTTAATAGCTTTACATAAAAGCCTACATTCGTTCATTTCATGCATCGTATCCACAAAGTCCTTACCCAGTTTTTGTTTTTGTTGTAGACACATGCTTCCAATTACAAAAATGTTTTAAATGGAGCAAATAGGCATGTTCTGACATTTTTAAGTTTAAAGAAATCAATATTACTGAACTTAACTTTATATATTTTCTTGCGATCCCTATACTTAAATTTACGAAAACAAATACACAAAAAATTTATATAAGTACAAAAAGTGTAATTCTCGTACAATTAAAATTGACCGAGTGTTCTGATGTTAAAACTGGAGATCATGTTCAAGTGCATATATGCCAACTGAAAAGCGAAATGTTTGCATTTGTACGCAACTAAAAATAAAATGACAGTTTTAAAAAAAGCCTAATATTTAAGAGATTAAGTGATATGCATTTCTATGCAGATTATTTAGAAAGCGAATCAATATTATTTCATCAATATTATTTTTTTCAAAATGGAGATCCTACTCACAGATTCTTACAGAATTCGTATTCTAAAAACATAAATACTTTGAAACGTGGTTGCGAAAATAAAGGCCACCTAAGGACTTTTATGGGCGTGGTATACTTTGAAGCTTTCAGTAAATTTATGCATAATATTAAATTGTCTGTAAATAGGTAAAGGAATACGTTTCTTTTACGAATAGAAATATGCCTTCTGAAATCAGTTTTCTGAAGTACAATAATAGGTTTAAAATTTGTTTCTGTATTAAAATACTAAATGTTTCTGAAGCGGAAGGAAAGCACCATAAGAGTTTTCATTTATTATTTTTTTTAATGTTCAGAATATACTTTGAATTTCTGTTAAAAGATAAGAATCTAAATGAAACATTGTCCGATAACATATCACTGAATTCTGACATGAAACTATTGAAACTATACAGAAGTTTAGAAACATATATATTGGACATGAAATAATTAAATATATAATTTGGGTTTTTTTCAATGTTATTTGCTTCGCATCCTTTCAACCCTTCAGTTTTTTTTAACGATATGTTTCGTTTTATACAGTAAAATGCTTTTAGACATTTAAATTGAAATTTAATTTTAAAATGCTTTTAGATATTTTCATGCCTGTAGACATTTTATTCATGTTTTCAAGTAAGGTATTTCTCTCGCCTTCTTAGCATGCCTTTGTGGTGTAATGGTGAGCACACTCGGCGCCTATTCGAGAGGTTCGAGTCCCGGCGAGGGCACTGCTCATTTTTTATGTCTCCTGCTTCGAAATAACCTAATGGCTCTACAAAGTTATTTTTCTTAACATTATAGAATATAAAGAGATCGGGAAAATATAATATGAATGCCTTCGAAATAAAACTGTGTAACAAATAAATCTTAAACAGAATGTGAGGATGAAATTTTAGAAAGAAAAAGAGTTGAATGCCTTGGAAACTCAGACTTTTACTATTAATAGGGTATGCGAACTCTGCTACTTCTTTTATACATAACTAAAAGCAATTTCGTGCTATCAAAATGAGGGTTCATTCGTATTCAAAAGAGTGAATTCCCGTTCACTACCAACAAAATCTTCAAAGTGATGAGATTTCTAGGAGAAAATTTATAATTAAACAGCTATTCCAGGATTGCGTCCTAAGTTTTTTATGAAGTACAAATCAGGAGAATTAGCTAATCAGTTTGTTCACTTAAGTGTTTTCGGTTTCAAGAACTTCATGAACCATATTCGCTAGATGTGAACACGCGTTATCAGACGTGAAAATCAGATTCATACGCACCTCTAAGAAAACCTTACATAGGAGTGGACATATATATTTCCTTAGCTATGTGTTGGTTACCATTCTCTCCCATATCTGTACCAGCGGAACTATCATATTCTCTAAAGCTGGTGATAGTATTTCGTGTTTTTGACCTTTACCAGGTTTGGTTTGGTTTGGTTTGTTTGATTATGGGTATCTGCCTTAGGAGAGGGATATCATCGAGGAGGGCTTTTTAAGGAAAACTGGCTCGTATACATGTTACATATGGGGAAAAGCACAAAAACACCCATGCAGCCAGCCCGTTGGTTGGATTCGAACTTCGGATCGAACTACCTGTGTTCAGCGACTTTACCGCTTTCCCGCAGGTGGGCTTGACCTTTTCTAGAAGTAAACGTATTTAGAATTAGATTTTAAAGTGATCTTCAACTATTTACTAAAATTGGGTCTGTTATGAACTCTACTTCAGATGCTGTTTGTTTCAATCCAGAAATCTCCTTTTTTTGCGCAATATCGATGAAATACAAATCATTGGCTTTTTCGGATTTTTTTTTCTACTTAAGCCTTCACTATACAGTCTGTCACTATATGAAACCTACAGCGCTGACTTCAGGCTCTAAATTTAGCTTCCTGTCAGTCAAGCCCTATATCAAAATATACACTGCTGGCCATTACAATTGCTACACCATGAGGGCGGCATACAAAAACCGTCGAATTTACATCAAAATCTAATGCTGGCATATGCAAATGATTAGCATTGGTTTGGTTTGGTCTATTTTATTTCGGTAAAGTGTTCCAGGGTTATCTGCCTAAAGGGAAGGATGCCTTCGTGGAAGACTTCTTAAGGAAAACTGGCTTGTAACTCAAGCCATCTTACCATATTTTCATAAGCATCCCTGTTTCTAGCAGTAAATTTAGAGTTATTATTTTAAATTATTATTTTTTAAGCATTTTTACGTTTTATCACTTTCATAACCACTTGCTCTCTTTCTAAACGACTGATATATTTTCATCTCAAAGTTTCTTTCAAATGATAATTTGAAACTTTAACAACCATTTTGATCTAAGACGCCCATGCAGCTAGTGAATGATGAAAATTTGAAGTGAAGGAAGTTCTCAGGGAAACGTATTTTGTGCAAAGTGCGTACTACTACACAGGGCGAATGTAATACCATTATTCAGTTTCAGAAATAAATTAATCAAACAATATTATTGAAGTTACCTCGTGAAGAAATAAATCAGATAGAATTTTATGAAGTGTCATTCATTGGAGGTAATTTTCGATATTAGAGTAAGCTCAGAAGAAAATTGTTAAGACTTTGTTTATGTTTTGTTGGGAAAATTATGTATGATGGTAATTAAAATCTCATTTCCCTTGAAATGTTTAAAGACTTTATTTCGTAAATTTCTTTTTAGCTCCTTTTACTTTCATTTCGACTTTGTTCAATATGTAGTATTAGAGGCTTTCTCATTTTGTTTCTGAACTAATGAAACAACAAGACAAATGCTGAATATTATTCCTTATTCATAAGGGATAAAGAGAGTCGTGTCGAACTGTTTTGAGAGATCTTTAAGATTATTCTAAAATCAGCTCTTCATTTAAGACTTAATTTTAGAATTAAAGAAGGGTTAGAAGTCAATATTTTCACATTTCTTTCAGATTTTGACAAAAATTATGACCCTGTTCCTCAAAGCATTTATTTCTACAACACAACGAAAGTAGGCTCTGATGATGATGTCATTTACACATCTGCGACTATAAATCTTGGAATAATGACGAATGTTGGTAAGTATTCGAAAAATATTTTCAAGTAAGTAGTAGGTAAATCTTCTTATATCTTTTTGAAACGTCTTACATTTTATTTGTAGGGAACTACCGGGAAGCCCGTGATGAAGGAAATGTAATAAATGTAACTTTTGCCATCTACGCTCTCAATAATGATTCACATTTGGGTATGGAAATAGAATTCAAAACTTCAGTGATTGTGGGAAAAGAAACTCTTTATTCCGAGCCGTTCAAAGTGAAGTTAGTGCCAAGAAAAGACGCAGATAAGGTTGTTTTTTCAAAAATGCTTATAACAAGAAATGCTTTAACTGTATTGCATATTACTTCAGGTTTTTAAACCTTTCAAATAAACTCTTTCTACGAATTAGAGTATCACAAAATTTTTCATAAATAAATGTTCTTCATGCTCCAAGATTTTAAACACGTAATCTGAGACAATTGTATAAAGGGAAGTAAACACCAGAAGTAATTGAAAATGTATGAACAAAAAATTAGATAATTATTTTCTGTTTTATTTTGGTTTTCAGTGTAAGGTGTGCTGTAGTGACACGCTTTGATTTATATAAAAATGTATTTCCTCCTTCGTATTATCTATCGATATTATTTAAATATTTCAGAAGATCGGATAACTGAAAGTGTTGATGAATAATATGCATTGACAAGCGTTGCACCTAATAATAGACCCGCCCTTTGTTCTATAATTTAAACTAATGCGTATTAACATTTTTTTCCTTACTCCATTTTCTTCATCGCATATCACAATGTCCATTAGGGAATAATATATTCAGATTAAAGTAACGCTTTTCAAACTTTCAAATATGTAAAAACAGAAATAATGCATTTTACTTTAAAATAAATATAAATTTAAGGTTTATAGTTATATACCTTTATACATACAAACTAAAATGTTTCCAACTTTAATTTTTCTTATGTTCATTAAATGTAATAACAATTTAGCTGTGTATAAATGCACTGCCTGGCAAGTACAATACCGTGAAAGAGTGATTGAAAGATTAAAAAAGATCACACTTTCTTCTCACTTAGATGATAAGAATTAAAGTATCTAACAAATGATTTAGTTTTTAAAGATATAACTCGCTAAGACACTTAAATAAAGGTATTAATAACACGTTGTGACATCAATTTTCGAGCAATATAATATTAACCATATTGCTGTATCGAACCAATGAATGACTAGATTATAACCCTGTGGTATCATGCAGTACGAGTGGTTGACATGATTGCACAGTTCATATTCGTATCGTGGAGATATTCAACCGACACATAGCCATGTACAACAAATACTCGAGTCAAGACAGATCGGGATAGCAGACTAGCCAAGGAAGTACTTCCACACCTTCAGATGTATTCAGACTGAGTCGAACAGTGTGTGATCGGAAGTCGTCTTATTGAAAATGGCATTTCGGATGCCCTAAAAAAAATAAACAAGATGGAGCTACAGGTTACCAAAAGCCCCGTTAATGTATCTGTAACGTGCTCTAGAGATGAGCGGGTATTAGCACGAGTTGCACCCTATATAATTTTTCCTCGTTGACGGCCAAGCGTCGCTCTAAACTGGTAAAGGCATCCCCCCGGTAACCCCATCGCCTCCCTACTTTCATACGTGGATCGCAATTTGTAAGGCAGAAGTGAGATTTGTCGTTGGAATCTTTATTGTCCCATTCGGTATTCCACTCTACTGCAACACCGTTGTAAAAGTTGAAAACGATTACTTGTTATTAATGGAACCCTTCGTAAAAGAAGACGGAAGTTCAAACCTGCATCAGACAGTCATCACGGAATTATATACATCGATACTGGTAGCAGTGTTAACATCCTGTATACTTCGCAAAATGTCTCTAGCTGTAGATTGTGTGTCAGATATGGCGTGGTGTAGTATGCAGAGATTAGTGCTCTGTGATGTCTGTCTCCTTGTTTTGGATTATGATGGCCCAGCATATTATCATCCTGGATACATTGTTACCAAGTCCCACCAGAATTGTAGAGTCAATTTGCGTTTCCTCCGCGATGCAATGCAAGAATAACCAGAGGCACAGAGACCATCGTGAGATTATCCGTTTACTGAAACTGAGTACATCTTCTTTGTTAACTTTCACTTCATTGTTAACTAGACTCAGAAAATGAGAAAATCTAGCGTATTATAGCCATGACTGTGCGGAAAGGGATGTTTTATGAGTGCGAAAAGTGAAAGTGTGCGAAAAGCATTGTCTGAATGCTTATATCCTTCGTGCTAATCCTCTGAAACTGCTTATTATTTGCATACCTTGTACGTGTTCGTTGTCACTGAAATCGAATAGCAATATGTTTCTTCTTCATAGAAAAATGGCATTTACTCTGTCAAGCAGTGTTACTGTTGTGCTTAATTTCACTTGTCTAACCTAATCAGAACAGCAGGTGTTCTCTAGCAGGTGCAAAAGTGCATTCCTTTTTCCCGTGTTTGTAAGTGAAATTTCCTTTTGTCTGATCTTATCACTGCCCCATTGTGGAGATAGCTTGACCCCCCGCACTACCAAATTAGCTATCAACCACCTCTTTTCATTTCCACTGCATTCTAAGGTTTTAGAAAACAGGAAGCAATGGGTGTCTTTCAGGACTAACATGCCAC
>KK116087.1:517732-590002 GCA_000611955.2 Stegodyphus mimosarum | reverse complement strand
GTAAAGATAGCTTCACGGCAAAGCACTATCTCGATTGCTTTCCGTTCACAGAACTCTCGCCAATTTGGTCGCCAAATAGGCGATAAAGTCGCCAATCTAGCAACCCTACCATACACTATTTTATGGCAACCCTAGTGCTATGCCGGAAAGCTTACATACAGGCGCAACCGCCAAATTTTTCGTAACAATACATTTATATATATACATATAATCAAATGAATGAAAGGTGGATACTCCTATTACAATCCAATAAATTCCGATAAAGAAAAAGTACAAAATGCCAATGAAGAAAAAAAACTATGAACTGCAATTTGAAGACTACATAAATTCCAATCTACAAAGTCGTAATAAGATTTTAAATAGCCCTTCTTTCCTTTTATTTATGTTATTATAGATACACAGTAAAATATGTTTAATGCGAAAACGCTTAACACGAACTAATACAATGGTCCCGACAAAGTATTATGCATTTTCATGAATTTTTATCTTTTTAACACGAAAAGATTTCCCGTCTGGATATAAACAAAATACAGGACGTTTGTGGATGTTTTTGTTTCATTGAATCTAATAAATTTTATTTTGTTGAATATATATATATATATATATATATATCCTTTAATGCGGAAAAATATTTCAGTCCCCTCAGTTTCATGTTAAACGATTTTCACTGTATATATATTAACAGGTAGGTAACCAAATTACATGCAGATATAAAAATCAATTACCTGTTGCCAAAAATCTAAGAGTGACAGCTAATCTTTCTCCAGGAGGAATAGCTGCTCTAAATCTAGTATTATTTTTTGCAATTTGTGTTGAGATGCCATTGAGTATAAATTCAAATGCGTTGGTATCCATGCGGATCCATCGTCGATATCCCTCAGAATCCTAAAAATAAATGATAGCATCCTTAAACAACAAAACAGGATTTCATAAAAGCTGCTTATATAAATAACTAGATTATTTAATTTTGCTAGTTGCTAATATTCCCATGCAGATGGATTGAAAGCTTAAATTTTTAAAAAATTAATATCCAGGATATTAATTAAAAATATTAAACATCTGTAACATCATTTATATGTCAATATATAGCCTTGGGATAATTAACTGTATTTTTATATTAATACATAACCTTGGGAGATAATTAACTATATATATATAATCTTAATTTTAAACTATAAACAAATTTGTACAATATCATGCTTATAGGTGAAACTTATGTTAAAACCCACATACATGCATATATTTATATGCACATCAATAACTGAAAATTAAACAAGTTCACATCAAACACTGAACTTAAAGAGGGGGAAACATATATATATATAAACAGGATTACATGTTTCTCACATTTGGAATTCGATATTTAATTCCGCTTAATAATAATATTTTAATTAATAATAAATTTTAATTATGTAAACAGTATATGATTAGAATTCATTATAATCTTGATGCATATTAATACAAATGTTTTAAATTAGAATACATAAAATAAAGTTCACAGTATTGAAATCTATTAAAACGTTTAACAAATAGTAAATTGAAATAGAAGTTTGGAAAAGGAAAATTATTGAAAAATATAAATAAAATATTCCTACCTCTAATGCTAACTCTCGCATCAAATTTTCGTAGCATCCTAATTGTTTTCTTCGTAAGAGCCATTTTCTTGACCAGGTACTTCTCTTTGTACGTTTTTTCTCTTTAGTTTTTAGAATCGCCAGAGTCGAGATCAAAGTGATCAATTTAATGGCCACCACCTTTCTGTTATCCTCCATAACTAACAATAAAGTTTACAATGACAAGATAGTGAGCAATACTAAACACAACACGAAAAAAGCAATCGTCGCTTGAAAGCAAACGTCTCTTTCGCCAATCTGAGCGATAACTGATTCCTATTTGACTTTCAGTTTGTTTACCAAGTGGAGATGGTAACCCGGTTTCGCGGAACCGCAGTTCGGAGAAATGTTGCTTTCTACGTTATGTTCCATTTGCAAAAACCGTATGTGATAGGGGCTTTACTTCCGACCTCCTTTTATCACACCCGATTTCTTACGTCAAGTGCCTTAATGGCGAATGTGTCAACGAGCCGGCGACGTTGCACGTTTTAGCGACAGTCCGACAATACCAAACATGATTGACTGCTTGATTATATTTTTTGCACTGAAAGCTCTGGCCTCATCTGTTGTTTGTTCCAGGACAAGCCACTTTTTTCAACGCAATTCACAGCGTACTCAAGCAAATCCTGGCCAGTGGTTCTATCTTTGATTGATTCTAGGCTAATTAATTCCTCTGTGATAACGAAATTTTCCACGGATAAAAGATGAGTAGTTGTGCAGCGTCTTCGTTATATGTGCTGCTATCCATTGCCAAAGAAAACCAAACAAAGTTTTTGCTCGCAGTTTTCAGATGTTCTGCAAGTTCGTCACTGATTGAGTCAATGTGCGGCATTAAAGTCCTTGACAATGAAATGTTTTCAAACTTGCTTCTCACATCAGGACACAATACGTTTGCACTCTACCATACACTGCTTAATAAACTCGCCAGCCAAAAAAGGCTTGTTGTATTTACAAGGTTGTAGGCTACCATGAAACTTGCTTCGGTAGCACTATTTTGCAGTATTGGTTGCTTTGTAATTAATGTTTGTTGCTTCTTCAGCCTTTTCAAATACTCCGCAGCTTTTATTTTGTCCTGTGAATGCTTGCAAACAAATTTGCTATTTTTTATTTCGTGGTGTCGTTTCAGATTGTACTTTTTAAATATGGATACCGTTTCATGGCACCATAAACACACTACTTTATTCACTGTACTACAAAAGAAATATTTATTTGTCCATTCGTCATTAAACACACGATATTCATCCCTGATTTTTCTTTCTTTTGGAGAGTTCATGGTTTCTTTAAAGTTAGAAATTTTTTTGATCGTCTTAGCGGACCGCAAAAAACTCTTTGAGGGCTGCATGTGGCACATGGGCTGCTGTTTGCTCACCTGTGCCCTGTGAGCGTGGTATTCGATAAGAAAACGTCGACAGCTCAGCACTTCTAAGTGTCAATTCTAAATTTCATCATTTTCTGCAGGATTTTCCGCGTATCACTAGGATTTAAGTACGATATCACTACTTTTAGTTCGAATCAGTCCTTTTCCTGCTACCTTTTACAGCATGACTCATTTTTAGGAGCCATTTAGGAAATATTGGTTGATGTGTCATACCAAGAGCTTTTAGGGAATATCTGACCCATGGATTCTTATTTTGTTTGAGTGCAGTCTTCAGATAATTCGGAAAATGGCTATATGAAGTAAGAAGTTTTCTCTTTTTACATTAAACATAGCTGGTTTTGTTCTCGTTTTTAAGCTCCAGTTCGCAAGATAAATTGGATTCGAGACATTTCACGTACCTTGTAGACTGTAGTAGCCGGCCTGATCTTGATCGAAAAGCCGACATCTGTAGTTGCTGTGTTAAGTAGCTTCTTGGTTTGTAGACTTTAACTGGTATTCTGATTGCGAGAATATGTGTTATATTGTAAACTGCCTTTCCTTCATCATTTTGGGCAAATTCTAAGAAGTAGATAAGAAGCCTATTTCTTGGTGTTTCATTCTGCTGTATTGCCTTACTTTGATTACTTAGAATTTTTAGCTTTGCCTTGTTTCCAGTATATCTTCTTGTTTGACATTACGGCTTAGATTTTTTATTACGCCTTTTATGACCGTATTGGAGGGAGGCTGAACATATGAAAAGTAGCTTCAACTTCTCTCATAGATCAACTGACTTTTCGGGAGTTTTTGGGTTAGGGGTTAGGGTTATTCAATTATGGCAAAGCACACCAGGGCTATCTGCCTAAAGGGAGGGATGCCTTCGTGGAGGACTTTCTAAGGGAAACTGGCTCGTATACACGCTACACATGGGGAAAACCACGAAAACGCCCATGCAGCCAGCCCGTTCGCGGGATTCGAACCTCGGACCGAACTACCAGTGTTCAGCGTCTTTACCGCTCGGCCGTTGGTGGGCCTCGGGAGTTTTTGGAGTGCTTTGCGAAAATTTTTATCTGGCTGTCTTTCATCATAGCGCTCATGTCTTTTCAAATAATCTAGTAAGAGTCTCTTGGAGATTTTCGCAGCTTTCTTCCTCTTGTTTACGCAAGAGGAAATTGCAGTAATTCCTTATAAACTAAACAGTGCCACGTGACTAACACAATCGTCGGCTGAAAGCCTAATTTCCTATATAGAACTATATATTTGCATCCAACATGAACACAGATAATTGATAAGAATATGTTTTAAAACCCATGTAACTCATTTTTACCTAAGTATCAGTGAAGAGCTGAATAAAGGAGTAGCCTTCTATGTCTCGTTCACTTGAAAAGTAATAAGGATTCTAGAAAAAGTAATATAGATTGCTCTTGGTATTTGGTATTCCGAGTTAAATGCAGTAATTAAAAAAAAAAAAAAAAAAAAAAAAAAAAAAAAAACGTTCAGCGGAAAGCTTTGATTTTGGTGGGGATTAGACATAATAGAATTCTACATATTAAGAATTTCTTGTGGGCATGAATTTTGCATTTTTTAGTTATTTTAATGTTATTGCAAAGCAGAAGAGTTCTTTATCTCTAATTTTATTTAACACCATTTTTTCTTGTTTTTTGCACCTTGAAGAACTCTTCTGTTTGACGATGAAAGTGGACATATCTTCTTCCCCATTTATGTTTTTGAAAATTATATAATTCTAGTTTTCTGAAACAGATGCGGCACCAAGATTTGTTTATTTAACACTTTATATTCATTTAAATTGCATTATGATTTTGGAGAACATGCATCTGTAATTTCATAAATATATTGAATTCTTGTTTTTACTTACAATTAAACCATTGTTAAACTATTAACAAATAAACTATTCTAAACAGTTAAACCTTTTTAAACTGTTAAACCACTGTCACATTGTTGAAACCAGGTAAACACGCAATGAAAATTAACAGTAGTGCAGTTAATTTATTAATTATTTACATAAGAGGGCAGATTTTAAAAAAATTATGAAATTACTATGAAAATTCTTAATATCTTATAAATAAACATAACTTTCAGTTTTTAAAAATTTTTTTGCAGAATATTATCAACATCGCTTATAATCTACAACAAAGGTAAAAATTTGCTTGCCATGTATTGCAAGCATTTTTTGTAATTCATTGAACAAATATCATTGAGTACTAGAATCTGCTATTTGCGTAGCTTCTTGTTGAATCTTTTTATCCTTTTAAGTATATTTCTATTTCCACGTACTTTTACGTCTTGAGACAGCACGCGTAATTCTATCTTTTCAATTTCTATGCAGAATGTAAATTTCTTGCTGCATGTCGACTTCTGATCTATTTTATCTGTATTAAAATATCTTTAAACGCTCTTTCTACTAGTTGGTGGTATTCAAATGTGGTTCTTTTTATAACATGAATTGCAGTGCCACGAAACTTGGTATGTTTTGCCTCACTGTCGGAGGATTCCTACCATGCGTAACAAATTTTAGTTGGCATAATTTATTAATGGTCATAGATACTTGTTATGTGAGATATAATAGCTTGAATGCTTTGCGTAATAGCACCAGCATTTTTTTCAATTATTCTCACCACTCTTGTCTTCCTCATTAGACATTTCTAAGAATAATTGCAGCGTTACATTTCCGTCCAGCATAATTTTCCATTTCCATATGTATAGGCTGTACCTTGAAAAAATACTCAAGTATGTTTTTAAATAACCCGTATGATGCATAAAACATATCCAATGTAAATGTGAAATCAGTTGACCCTCATTTATAGGAAACAGCGCGAAAATATCATAAACTCTAAAGAATTCCCTAGTGTTATTTGTTCGAGCACTGCTTCCCAAACACTTAACCATCACCACCCACTCGCTTTAATTGGGGTTTATTGCGACCCATGTGTATATTCTTAAAAAAAGAGGGGAAGGAGAAGGAGTGGAAGAGAAGAGAGTCTGACAAGAAATAACACTACATTAATGAAATAGCAATAGATAGACGTGTATAATTGTTAGCAGATAATAATTATAAATAAACGTAACTGCAATGTAAAAGAGATGATTTTGTCATCATAAATGACTACACCACTCTGAAGTTTATAAGCAATAATTAAACAGCTGCGCCCAAATCTGTTCAGACGACAGATATTTCAATAATAAATTTTGTTGCCATTGAAAAGTGCATATATTACTAAGAAATAAACTAGCTGACTCTACCGCTCCTATAAATAATATTTTATTGTTTTTGGAAGTTATCTTAAAGATGCAGCGCGGTTGGGAATGAATCATCATTTTCCGTTGTCATGGTTTTCTTTTCTCTCTCACTCTTTCGCTCTCTTTTTTTTTCTGTGTGTGCGTGCGTGTGACGGAAAACGAGTTCAGACAATTATGAGCAGAGAATAAGTATGGCAAAGGTCTGATTACCACCTAAGTCCACAAGGCCTGGACTAGACCTGTCTGGTTTTAGAAATCCCAAATCATTCTCCAAATCTTCACTGCCTTGTTTTGCTCTTTAGGCATGAAAGAAAATGAACTTCGATGACCTGCCCCAAACCGCCCTGGATATAACGAAATAAGCAAAAACGACTTCCAGTCTTTTGAATCTCGCCAAAAAGGGTTTCCTGACCTACATTTGCGGTACTACTGCATTACATTTTATTACATGCCACATAACAGCATACAATCGTAAACCTAGAAACATAGTGTACAATCAGTGTACGATCATACAGCGTAGGACATGGCTGGATCACAGCATGTGATTGTAACCCCATAAGGAAGCATCACAAGGGAGTCAACATCCAGTACTATGTAGCACAGAGAAGGTACTGTTGTGGAGATATTTCGAAAAACTACAGTAAAAATTTCTTTCATTTGCTTATATAAAGGAATTAGATGACATTAGTAATCCATGCACTTCTCGACGAGTTTTTTTTTCCAGTCCACCACGCCTGTCTATTAGCCGAATTTTGCAAAACATGCCTTCAATATTTATTAAAAGAATTTTTCATATTGAGTTATACTGTTTCCAGTAGGATACAGTTGTATTATCTGTTATAGGAACAGCGACGCGTATATGTAAAAGCCTAGGACAAGACAACACCATCTCGAAGAAGATCTATCCAGAAGGTGTTAGACAAGGCCAACCGAATAGGGGCAATTAATATTGTGACGCTTCGCCTTCTTTACTAACATAACGATGTACGAAACATTGTAGAGACTAGTTGTGAATTATCACTATGTCTTGTAAGGACCACAGAGACAAATAAAGGGCCCTTTTATTTGATTCAAATAAAACTAACAGGCGGCACCCTCGTGCTTACAAAAGCCAACAATTATGCTTAAATCAAAGATAATGAATTAAATAAACTAAGAAAAATTAATTTAGCCTAAGTACTGCATAGTCAGAATAACGCTCAAGCTGGCTGTGACCTAAGGTCGGCTTAACAAGTCTATTGGAGAAAATAACGCAACGGCGCAGAATACTACTAGCAAGAGAATCAGTTTAGCAGCGTAGCCTTCAGCAGGCAGAACACGCTGTGATTCCACCCTTGAACCTTTACTGTATAAGTGATCTTCAATCACTGTTAGCCTTTACAACTATATTTATCTTAGTGGCGTAGGCTGCTTATTTTGTGAACTTTCAAAATCCAGTAGATGGAAAAACTTATGCACACTAAGTGCTAGAACATTTCTTTGGATAATCTTAATAGCATTTAAATTAGCAATTATACAGCATACAAAACCATAGATATTACATACAGCTATGCGAAAGGAAATAAAATATTGATTTGAACTAATACCGCCGCGACGTTTCCGGCTCGATAAAGTAATGCCACACGGGAACATAACGTAGATCCGTCATGAACATGGTATCCTAAAGGAGACGAAAAGGCAGAAAAAAAAAAGGCGTGACCGTAAAACATGCAGGAAAGTAACCAAGATGATCAACCAAGAGGCAGAACAGGGCGGTGCGGTAGAGTAGCAAAGTACTAGATATCTTAACAATATACTATAACTCTAGAATAATGCCTGTGCTTAAAAAGTGAGAAAGCAAACATACAGATATAAAATGAAATCATGTGAGTAGTAAGAGAAGGAATAGTATACGGCAAAACAAAATGCACGCTTTTAAGTAAAAACGGATAAAATATTTGAAATATAAGTATACTGGTAACTTTGAAAAGAAAGTAAATTAAGAGTGGATGTTTGAGTCTCGGGTGAGGTGAGCCGTGAGAAGAAGAAAATTTTGAAATTCGTCAAGAACTTGCTTATTCAAACTTCAAGGCTGCTATGATGGTCACAGTTTACAGCTTTTTTAAAGAAGTTCTCGTTCAAACGATTGAGATAGTCAGTTACTCTTTCGATCTTTAAATCTTTACCTAGAGTCTCGTTGCTAAAAAAGAAATGGGCATCAGTAATTACTCTGAGATATTTATTTTGAGTAACCTAGGGTTCTGCAATATCTTTTTGAGAGACCGTCGCCCAGGCCGGTGAAGCATACGAAAATAAAGGTCTGATCATAGCCGTGTAAATGCGAATTTTCTTGTGTAAGTTCAACTTTGAAATTTTCCAATAAAAGGAATCAGACTATTAATAGCGGCTGCAGCTTTCCTCCTGGCATTTTTGATATGGTCCGACCACGTCTTGAAAACAATATCCAGATACGTGGCTTTTTTCCTTTTACGAAGGGAACTTCTTTATTGAATAAAAACAGTTTCTTTTTTTATCGTAGCATTTCTGCGGTTTCTCCAAATAATTAAAAGCTGCGATATCTGCGTGTTAATAGCAATTCTCGAATGTGTACATCATTATTCTAACTTAGGCATAATCTTCCGTAGCTTTTGAACCGCATGACTTGGGTTACTATTCTTAACAGCGAGAGCCGTGGTATCGGCATAAGAACCGAGAAAGTAATTTTGGTCACGATGAGTTTTAGGGAAGTCCGTTATACAGCACAGGTAAATTATAGGTCCTAAAATTGATCCCTGAGAAACACCAGCACACAAACTCTTCCTGTCCGAAGTGTCATTTCCAACGGAAAATAAAATATGTACTTATCCCAGCGAATTTCTCGCTCGCCTGGAATCAAAACTCAACAATTCTTAAATATGATTGGCATTGAAAGACCAATCGGAAATCATTTTGTAGCATACACTAACGAATCTTAGCAAAGTCTATGCCCGATTTACAGGGTGAAAATCACGGTCCATTCCTACTTTTCCAGGTATAATAAATAATTGCAACACATTGAGGAATGATAAAATACTTAGAAAATTATAAAATATGTACAATCCAAGCGATTACCTTTATTTTGCATGAATGATGTGCCGTATTGTTGAGTGCTGATTTAAGGTGTAGTTTTACGTGCACGCGTTTTTCAAATATTTTGATTGTCTCCAAGGCGACGCTTAATTTATCAGTGATGACCTGAGTATTTTTGCATTTGAGATAAATTTAATAGACTTTTTTTTAAAAAAATATTAAAACCTTCTGTCTCGTTGCCTTCGTGTTTTGACTTTTCTTTAACTTTTTCAGTTAGCATAGTATAGCTTGAAGTGTTTTTCTTTTTCTATCTCGGCGTACGATTTGTTGCTTTGGTTGTTTCCTTGATTGGTTAGGGGCAGTTCCAGATATTTAATTTTCTTCTTGTCTCCTAGTGCTTGAGATAATTTGGATTACTTCCTGTTTCTTATTATTAAACTTGGTTTGGTTTCCTGGTCTTTTTGGACAATTTTTATTGCAGACTGCATGTGTGCCTTTACATAATGTACACTGCGCTGAAATCTCATTTTTGTTCGTAACAGCGCATTCAAAAGATTTGTGTGTGCGCAGACAACGACCACATCGAGGAGTGTTGTGGCAAGCTCATTGGGTATGACCATACCTTTGGCAGTTAAAACGCTGCATCTGGCCTGGTCTACCTTCATAAGCCCCAGCTTTAAGCCCAGCTAACTACGTCAGGTACATATTGTATGCTATAGATTTTTTTTCCTCTTCCGTTTGCTGGGTCTCCACATAAAAAATGGGTAAAAGTACCCAAATCAATCCCTCATTCTTTGAAGCTGCTTTCATTTAATTATAGGAATTTTTTGTATTTCTAATTCCTCGTAACTTCTTCAGCCGTTATGTCTGACCTTTCAGTAATCATCTGCGTTAAAGAGCTTGAATTTTAGATTTTCCCCTTCGAACTTACTTTCTAATTTTTCAGGTTTTAAAACAGCTTTCATTTCTTTCCTTACAGCTTTCCAATTAATGTTGGTCTGAGTTATTACAATAAGAGGATTTTCCCGGCGAGTCTTTTAGGATGTACATATTGTGCATTATTGGTATCCGTCTGTTGATCTGCCTCCGTATTATTGTCATCAAAGTTTTGTTCTTCCATGCCTATCTCTGGAGTCGCTTAACAGGATGCCCTAATCGTTATCCAAAAGCTGGCATTTCGAAAGAACAAACTTAAAACAATACTTTCGAAAAATTCAAGTCGAGGAGTAAGCAAAATTTCAACCTGTCCTCTTGAGCTCATGAACTGATTCTACCCTTTAAACCTTGCTTTAAATAATGTCTTCTTTCTACGTCATTCGAATATCGTGCAAGCTAGAAATTTACATTCTGGCAGGAAAATAGAAAACAGGAGTACAGGAAAGCTGCTTAACATAAAATAACAGGTCAATGAATTAAAAGTTTATCTGATAATATAAATATTTTCAAAACTCTTTCATTTAGTTTTACAGATTAATTTGGTACTATTTGGCTTGGTTGGTATGGGTTACATTTGTTTGGTATTCAGACCAAATTTTTCATATAACATCCTCTAAATGCTTTTGTTTCATTGCAAGACGTCATATATGGGTGGACCACAATTTAATCATTATGTGCAGGTAATCGGTAACACTGAATCCCCCCTTCCCTATTTCTGAATTTTATGCTATCCTTTATTTACGAATTAATTTTATGGAATTTAGTGAACAATTTTTAATTCGAGTATCGGAATATGCAAATTTAATGGGCATAATTATGCTTAAAAAAATTGATTTTTTAAATTTTCTTTCAGCTCCTGGAATAAATTCCGACAAAAGTACGGAACCTCCTTACAGTTATTAGATACTTTGGGGAGATAAGAATGTATAATCCAGGTATGTAAATTTTTTTTTGTCATTTTACATAACATCAATCAAATCCTTTCTAATTTTTTGGGGGATTTCTAACATTACTTCAATTGGATTTTTCAGCCGTTGTTTTACTTTTCAGCCGTTTACTACGAGCAGGCATGGGTAAAAATTTAAAACCATCAGAATTGCTCCCTGCCTTCGCTACGAATTTCTTTAAGGTATCAACTTCTTTGGCGACCGCAGAAACCCTGTTATCAATATGTTGTTCGATTTGCTGTTGGAAGGCAAAAACCCTTTCTTCGATTTGTTGCTTTACGACGGACTCTCTTTCCTGAATTTCTCCAGCTTTGTCTTCAACCGTGTCTATTCTGCCTTCCATTGTTTTCTATTATGCAGGTAATTTCTCTTTTCATTTCCTCTTGACTCTGCTTCAATCTTTTCTTAAACAACTTTCATCTCTTCTTTAACGGGTTCTTGGACAGGTGACAGGTGAGAACAGGTCCGTACATCCGGGCGGCTTACGTAAACTAATAGGGAATCGTCCGAATTCCGCAACTATCTAAGCTACACTCCGAAATCAAGACATTACATGGCCATACAAGGGCAAAGTATCAGATTATTCTGCATGCGTTCCATAAAGTAGAATATACAAAATACAGGTAACAGATCTGAGAGACACAATATATTCCATACTACTTTTGATGGAATAACATTATTCTAAAAGCTCAATGTTGTGGAAATTTTGCTGCTCTCTGAAAACATACTAACTTTATAATTAAACATTCTCCTGGTTACATCGCATGTTAACACATTGCTACACATGCTCGTTACACTATACGTTTTATAACATGCATTGCATTGATCATTGCAGTGTACTTAAGGCACATTTACAAAACTCATTGCTATACTTAATGTTCTATATATATTCTATGTTACATATCATGCTGAACATTACGCTTGACAATTCAACATAGATTCTGAATAATTTAATTGATTATATATGACATAATTTGATTATGTGGATACCTAACTTGGTTATATAAGACAGTTTTTTGATACGACAATCTTAAACATAGAGCACACTTGCACATTACAAACAAATTACACAATGCAGAAATACAGACGTTATGCTGTACTTATAATATACAAAATACAGGTAACAGATTTGAGGGCACAGTACATTTCACACTAGTTTTGATTGAATAGTATTATGCTAAAAGCTCACTGTTGTATAATTTTTGCTGTACTCTAAAAACATACCAAAAATAACTTTGTAATTAAACATTCTCCTGTATAGATTGCACGTTAACACATTGCTATATATAAAACGCTCAATACCCTATAATTTTTATAATGCATATTTCATTAAACACTGCACTGCATTTAAGACACCTTTACAAGACCCATTTCTACACTTAATACACTGTATTAGCTACATATTACGTTGAACATTACTCTTTTTTATACAAACGTAGACACTTGATAATAACTCTTGATTATATATCTTAATATAAAGAGCTTTAAAAAACGGTTACAGCCGAAAACATAGCGGACGAAAACGTCGCGGAGAAAACAGCAAAGAAAAAAAAAAGAAAAAAAAAAAGAAAGCAAAGAGAAAACATCGCAGTTCTAAAACATCGTGGTACAAAATATTGTCGTCGAAGATAAAGCGGTTCATAAACTTCGCAGTTTAAAAACATCGTCGTCGAAAATATCGTGGCAAAAAATAAAGTACCTACAAATCACCGCATGGCGATAACATCGCAGACATGCTTTTTTCAGACTTTAATAATTGTAAATGGATATTCCCGTAATGATTTGTGAGCGCAAAATGGAAAGAAGGATAATTTCTTCTTTCATATTTTTATAAACTAATAAATTTTTGCTGAAAAGAAAGAAGGAAACTTAAGCATAGAAAATTAATGCAACTTATAGCACTTAAGTTTAAACTGACATAGTTAACTAACAAAGGTCATTAATAATCATTTTGTGTAAAGATTTTACTGGTAATTTTTCATAAAAAGTACAATCTAAAAAAGATTAGTTTATTCTTAAACTGTCATTAAAATTTTCATGCATATCGTGCAGTCAGTTACTTGGATGTCGATCTGATAGTTATGACGAAAGTCAGCTATATAATATTTCAGTAGGGTTTGGATTTCTTAGACTACACCAAAGCGCACTATGGCTATCTGCTTAAGGGGTGGGATTCCTTTGTGGAGTACATTCTCAGGAACTGGTTCATATGCACATTATACTTTAGGAAAATCACGCAAATCTTCATGCTTCTTTCTTTCTTTTTTTTTAGTCCAAAGGGGCTTTGTGCCTGAAGGGCTATTGTTTTCGTTTCGGCATTTTTGGTCGGAAACATTAAATGTCGGTTCACTTTTCAAACTGTTGCCACAGAATACTGCAGCCCTGTATGAAAGAAATTAAATAATGAAAAATGTGCATAAATGTACGCATGTTTCTCGCATTGTCATAAAACGACGGCACATAGAGCCATCGAATTTTGAATGATGTAATCCTACTGCGAATATGGGCATCTGGAAGCCCAAATTTGAAATTTGGAATTTGTTTTATTATCGATTTCATATTTTGTAAAACTTTTACAAGAATTTTTTGTACAAGAATTTTTTATTAACAAACTCAAGGATTTCAAAGCGAGCAATGGCAAGGTTGTACGAAAAAAACATTTTTATCTCCGGCGCATGAGACTGTGTGTCGGAAATTCTAAAGATACGCTCAATTTAAAATTATTTTTCAAAATTGCTCTTGAACTGAATTTTATGGTTTAGGTGCGAAGAACATGACATTTAATAAATAAAGGTAACACACAAAACGTTAAAAAAACTCCCCTTTGGGCGTAATGTAAAATCTGAAAGCATTCAGATTTTTTTTTTTTTAACTTTAAAAAAGAAATAATGTATACTTGCAGTGATCCTTCTTGGTGACTATCTCCCTAAGACGAACAGTGCTTCTGAGAACAATAAGCATAGGTTTTGATCAATACCCGAGTTCACCACATCCACACAAGATTAAAAAGGTGTGGAATTTTGAGTGGTCGCTTTAAGTAGGATTGCTTACATTTACTTTTAGATTTAGACACTTCTTATAAGCACTTTAAAAGTATTATTTAATCTTTCATATACATTTTATTCGAAAAATTTGTAGCTGCTTATTGAACTTACAGTGACCAACTTCGTAAGACAATTTTTAATGTAATTCTTCGGTGTTTCTTAATTTTCATAATATCTTAATTTATGCGCGCCAAACATCTGTAGCGAGCGAAATTAAAATTAATAATTCTGTGTGAGATTCTGTGTGGCGATTCTTTATCCTCGGAATTCTTTACCTAGCATCTTCAAAGCGACTAATTTTTCTTGTAAATTTTTAATTAAATAAAAACTTAATCAAATTTCCCTTAAATAGTTTTCAAGGATAAAAACTGCACATATTTTACACTGACTTTTATTTTCAGTGACTGAAACGTTTCAAGTACAAATTTTTGTACTTAAATGACAAAACGTTTGGAATAAGAAAATGCCATTTTTTATGTATCATTTTAAATGCTTTAGAAATATATGATTTTGAATATCAACCATAACTAAATTTTAAAATCCGAGTTTCCTTCGTGACTGATTATTTTTTAATGAAAGTAATCAGAAAGACTATTTTTTCAATGAAATGAAAGTATTTAGTGCTTCTACGCATTAAACTATTGGAAAAAGATATCTTTAAAGAAGGCATGTTAATTTCCATAGTTTGCGTTTTAAATTAAACAAAAATATCTTCTTGTTTTAATAATTTTCCAAATCTTATAGTTTTTTCATCTGTAATTAACTGTAGTTTTAGTTAAACAACAAATATACTAATTGCGTGTCTGATTTCTTTACCTCAAGGTAAAATATTTTCTTCATCTTACACTTCACAGGACGGAAAAAACTAGATTGCTTAAAAAAAAAAAAAAAAAAAAAAAGAGGGAGAGAGAGAAAGGAACACTTTTTTTTTCCATTTTATTGTTGCAACGTGATTAATTTTTATATATAGTGGTGATGGTGCGCGTATAAGAGGTGTACATACAGTCCTTACCCGGTTTGTATATTGTCCGTATTTAGTATGTAAAAGTATATTACATATTATAATTATGCATTTTAGTAATATTTACGAATTCGCACTGATCCAGTGACACAATCATTTTCCTTCTTGAATACTACTTTTGCAGTAAATTTCGAATGTTTCAGTTTCATCATAGAAGAAGAATGCTTTTCATATTGAATTATTTCTTATGGATATTTAGCGCTATGATTTTCGTACGAAAAATACGAATTGAATTGTGCGCTCTAATTTTCCATTAAACTGGACCAAAACTTCTGGGAAATCCTCAATAGTGTATATAGTATCTGTGTATCAGTATATTTTAGTATCTGTATATCTGTATCAGTATATTTTAGTATCTGTATATCTGTATCAGTATATTTTAGTATCTGTGTATCTGTATCAGTATTTAGTATCTGCGTAGTATGGAGTAGTGTATTTAGTACCTGTGTGGTATGGAGTAGTGTATTTAGTATCTGTGTAGTATGGAGTATGTTGTAGGGAATAGTGTATTTAGTATCTGTGTAGTATGGAGCAGTATATTTAGTATCTGTGGATTTGTGTAAAGACTTGCATCAGTGTTTTTGTACTTAATATCTGTTTAGTAGCGTATTCAGTATTTGTATATCTGAGTTCTTTCGTATCTTATCGAATCTGTATATCTGCGCCGATTAGTATATCTGAGTAATGTCTTGCATTAGTATTTAGAATCTGTATCTGCATTCGTATTTAATATCAGTGTAGTAAATAATAATGTATATAGTATCTATTTATCAGTATAATATAGTATCTGAGTATCTATACCAGTATCTAGTATCTGTGTAGTATGTACTAGTGTATTTAGTATCTGCGGATTTGCATAAGTATTTAGAAGCTGCGTCAACATTCGTTTTCAATATCTGTGAAGTATGTAATAACGTATTTATCATCTGTGTATTTGCATAATGTCTGCATTAGCATTTAATATCTGTTCCAGCATTCTTAATTATCTGTGAAATTTCATTTACTTAGTATCTATATTTTAGTTATTTAGAATCTGTATAACAATATGTAAAATGCATAGTCTAATGTCATCATCAGCATATGTAGCGTCTTAATAAACTCCCCATGCGCTCCTTACGGGGCGCGGGAGGTGTTGCACTAAACAGTTGCGAGATCCAGACAATACCCGCTTAGTCTATGTAAGCCACCCGTATGTCCGGATCCGCTTTCACCTGTCACCTGTTATTGAAAACTAATGTATATAAAAGTAGAAAATAGTAGTTTCTCTAAATTGTTTTGAATTTCTTTTAAATCAATGTCATATGCTTCTGGGACGAATATATTCCTAATTCTAATAGCTAAGAAGTGCTATAAAACGATATCTCAAAGGATATATAGAATTATAAAACAATCAAATAATTATGAGTTTTCTCAACTGTACTCAGAATTCTTGAATCTTTCTTTTTTTAACATTGAGTCATCTGTGATTGTTTCACTAATGACCTAGCTAACTACAGTGTTATGAGTCTTACAAAATTGCATAATATTATGATGCGTAAAACCTTTTAAACGGTTGTAGGAAAAAATGTCACCCGGGGAAAAAGGAACGGAAAGAAGGGAACCGGAAAATTAGGAAACGGAAAATAAGTCACCGTTCTTTTGCAATTGGAAAAACAAGGGATGTTTAGAAGTATCGCCAAGTTGGGAGAGAAAAGTTTTATCATAGCAACCATTCCTTCGGAGTAGGGGAAACTTCTGAGGATGATCGTACGAAGAAAAGCGAGCTACTGCAAAGCCCCCTGAAGATAACAAGAGGCTATTTTCAGGAGGGGTGTTGGCTGCTGGCCTGTCCGATGGTAAAAATAAAGGGTTGATCAGAGGGTCATTGTCGGATCGAGTGACCAGTAATTGCTCCTCTTGCACTCCATGTAATTATAGCCTTAAGCCGTGGTTCAGTGAAACACTGATTGTCGCATAATTCACAAGAATTCAGCTGAGCGTTAAAAGCAGTATTATAACAAACAGTTGCAAAAGCAATTTAAAGTCACTGTTTGCGATAAGAATATTTCTCAATTTTGAGCTAATTAAGTGTCGCTTTTTTTTTTTTTTTACTTTTTTGATTTTATCTTAATTTAAAGTAACGTATTTGCGCAGGAAACAAGTGTTTAATTTTGCATTCAAATCTGAATACGAAAACAAGAAAATTACAGATATTAAAAATTAAGAGGTTTATTTCAAAATTATATTAAAATTTTAAAATTTAATTAAAATGAATCTTATAGCCACGTAATTTGAATTTAAATATTTAATATACAATGAACCCTCTTGTGACGACCTTTTCTGAAAGTGACCAGTATTTCCCAGAGTAAAAATAAACACTTGTACCGAGCATTACCTCTCTATTACTACCACTTCCACTGAAGACCAAAATAATTAGAAACGTGGAGGACGTGGAAACGTAGACAGGATTTAATATATTTTACAATGCACCAGAGCGGGATCCACCCAGATACGGACTATCTAGTAGCCTATAGAGGTTGACGACCAGTATTTCAAAAAGTGACCAGTATATTTTAAAATATAAACAAACACTTGCACTGAACATAATCACTCTAAGATGATCACTTCCACAGAATACCAAAATTAACTAGAAACATGGATGGATATCTTAGAAAGGATTTTTACTCGTAATAGTTAGATTCATTGCAATTACGTGTAAAGCTTAAGGAAACTTATAAGCGACCGAGCGGTTAAGTCGCTGAATACTGGTAATTAGATCTGGGTTCGATTGCTAGCAAAGAGGCTGACTGCGTGGGAATTTTCGTGGTTTTTCCAAAATACAATATGGTTACGAGCTAGTTATTCTTAGAAAGCCCTCCACGAAGACAGCCCTTCTCTTAGGCAAATAGTCCTCGTGTGCTTTGTTATAATCGAGTGAACCAAACCAAGTTAAAGAAACTTACTCATTTTGCTCTCTGGGTTGCGCACCAAATAAATCATACGCGGGAGCTTTTCGTACTCAGAACCTAAAACGTATCAAAAAGGAAAATTAAATGAATTTAATAATTTAACTTGGATATGCAGAATTCCAGTTATAAGGTATTTCTCCCGCCTTCTTCGCATGCCTTCGTGGTGTAATGGTCAGCACGCTCGACGCGTAACCGATAGGCCCGTGGTTCGATTCCCGGCGAAGGCGTTGCTCATTCTTCATCTCTCTTGCTTCGAAATAACCTAATGTCTCTACACAGTTTTTAATTTAAAACTAGTTTCCAAAAATTTGAGCAATAATAATCATGTAATAAAACACAGACCGATAATTTTGAAATTCAGAGAATAACTTTGATGACCTTCGACCACTAACAACCGAGAAGTAAGTATCGTTGAATATTGGTAGTTCGATTGGCGTTCAAACCCTGGTGGATGAGCTGGTTACAAGGAAATTTCCGCGGTTTTTTCCATATGCAACATGAATACGAGTAAGTTTCTGTTAGACGTGTGAAATAATTTTTGTATCAACTCCAAACTGTAAACAGTCCTCCATGGAGGCATCCATATTCCCTTACGTAGTTTCTTAGGGTACTTTGCCATAACTTTGCAAGGTTTATCCTAATTTTATAACAGTTATTTTAATTTTATGCATCTTTCCTATCCATTCTAGCTTCAGCTTACAATTTCCTACCAGATAATAAATACTACAGTTACTTATTTGCATTAACTACTTAAATACTACAGTTACTCATTTGCATTAACCGTGTTTCTGTATTTTCAGAAACACGGTTAATGCAAATGAGTAACTGTAGTATTTAAGTCGATGTTTCACCGACATCGATTGAGAGCCCGAGTTCCTGACTAGCGCGGGTTTGCCTGTGGCTACCTCTCTCTAAGCTATTGCTACGCTCGGTCGTACTTTAGGCCCTTGTTT
Organism: Stegodyphus mimosarum; assembly: GCA_000611955.2. Classification (NCBI taxonomy): domain Eukaryota; kingdom Metazoa; phylum Arthropoda; class Arachnida; order Araneae; family Eresidae; genus Stegodyphus; species Stegodyphus mimosarum. The sequence goes on along the minus strand of KK116087.1, from coordinate 570,880 downwards.
GGCTTCGCCGACTTAATTAAGATTTAGGGGCAACTACTTAGAATTTTGATAGCTTCGGTTATACCTTTCACTTAGCTTTAGTTAGTTAAGTTTAATTTCATATTAGCTTAGTCACTTAGCTTTAGCTAGTTAAGTTTAATTTCATATTAATTTAAGTTCAATCACAAGTGGAGGCTTTGCTTCACGCTCCCTAGTTAGGAGCTGATTGTGTCATATTTATTTTGAGAAATAAGGGTAGTTAACCCTTCTTGAGTCTTACGTCTCTGTTCACACACTTAAGCGATTATCCGCTTACGAGTGTTAGGGGTTTTAGATTATTGAACTGTGAATTAAAAAAGTAAAACCCCACAACTTAAATAACCTGATTTGATGATCATGCTAATTTATTTTATTCTGAATCCTGCGATGCTTTGATTAAGGTTTTAGTTTATCATAAACTCTATTAAATGCTTTAAATTAACTATTTCATCAAATTTTATGTTAGATTTTCTTTTTTTTAATTTTTGACATGATTTTAAAAACCTAAATATGTCTGATCATTTTAGTAAGACAGTATTTGTAGCTGTTTTACATATCGAGTACAGCGAATCTCATGACGACGAACTCTGAAAGTGTTTCCTACAGCATAAACAGGTTTTTGTACACTACCTCTCTAAGGCAAACATCTCTATAAATGGCTTAAATCGCTTGAAATCGTTGGTGGTCGCATTAGAAAAGTCTCATTATATTTGTATTTTTGTGGCATTAAATTTCAGTTTATTTAACATGCCTGCTTTATAAATTATAGTATTGATTTTTCAAGGTCTTGTAATAACTTCCAATATAAAGTATAGTAATATTTTTTTACATTCTATTCGGATTATTGTATTCGTATGAAATCCTTGAATCAATTGTTGATCATTATTTTGTACGTTTGTTATTATAAAAATTGAAAATCCTTAATTATGATAATTTTTAATATTCGGGCTGTAAATGCCCAAGTTATTTAATGACAGATTTAAACTTTCTGCATTTACAGTGAGAATATCATAATTATGGAGCTTTTTAAGCTTTGAAGGTGGTTAGAACTGGTTGAATCATGTTGCAGCGTCAGTTTCATATGCAAAACATTATCGTACTGATTTGTTTATACGTTTAATTTATAGCAGTTTCCCTAGGTAACCAGATTTTTAGATTTATATCATTTTTTAAATTTTGTGAAAATAAACCAAAAGAAAGAAGAAAATTTTTCTTTCTTGCGACATAATTATTTTCTGTTCCTCTTTTATGATAATTAGTATATTTTTCAATTTTCCTCAACTGTCAATTTTATTTCTATTTCTAAATATCTATAAATTATTTACAGTCCTCCAATCCTAGAGTTTTTACGTTAGTTATTAGAAGCGTTTAATACAATAATCATGAATGTCGCCCATGGATTCCCAAATTTTGAATTTTCAGAATTGTTGCAAGCACTGCTGCAGAAAATTCGTATTTCCTAGCAAATTGCAAATTTTAAGATTCAATAAATCCAACTCAATCAACCCAATTTTAAGACTGACACTGAAGTTATTTAACATTTAAGAATTAGGACTTCACGAAGTATGAGAAAGGGAAACTGGATCGTATTTACTTTACACATGAGAAATAACTAAATTCTCTTGCAAACAGCTTGTTTGCTGGGATTTGAGCCCCTGTCGAACTGCCAGTGTTAAGCGACCGCTGGAGCGCTGATGAGCTGCGTGATAAATTCTGCTAAAGAATTTAGAACACAAATTACTGTGAATCTTCTTATATCATCAGTGTTTGGTAACTTTCCTTATGAAAATAAAATTAGAAGAAATACGAGTGAAAATACATGTAAATATTTCGAATTTGGATTCAATTTAATCCCCTTCACGTAACATATAATGCTATAATTTACGTAATAGCACTGTAAATTTTTTGAATATATAAACACATAAGGATCGCAAAAAAATGTGATGATGTATAAGTAAACGGACATTGTCTTGCGCCTGTGCCTTAACGGCATTCGACAAAATATTTCTCGTTTATATACTTATCTCTCCAGAAGGGAGAAAATTATAGCCAACACAGAAATTTCTAAATCCACTTTCGCCGGATAAATTTTTCATAAAATGGAAAACAATTTTGAGTACACATAAATTATTATTTGAATGAATGTATATTTTTACTGCAGAATACATAAACTTATTTCCAGCTTAATGTTAAACTTTCCCCCGCAAAATTTATATTATAAAAAATCGTAAATGTATATTATGTCGAATATTTCTTTACTTACATAATTAAAATAAAATCAAGTCTAAAATTTATGCATTTTTATCATTAATACTATATTTTGCATATTAACATTAAAAAAGTTACCTGACTAAATTACTTCTGAACGATTGTTTATAAGCCTATGATTTATTTGTTCAATTGTGATTCATTTGCAAAGTATTAAATGGTGTTCTCGGTGTTGGAAAATCGGCACTGCTAAGTGTGATTGCTAAGTATTGCATTCTTTAAAAGAACGTTATATAATACTATGAATATTGGAAATATTTTTTCCTGTGGTATACTTCTATCAATGATATTTTTCTTCAGCGTAATTTTGCTAAATTCCTATAAATTAGTTCTAATTATTCTAAGGGGTGTATTCCCTAACATTTTTTGCTAGGGTAACTTTTTTCATTGCTTTTTTTTTTTTCCTCTCTGGTTGGCTCCAGTTCTCCTGCCCAGGTTTTAAAGCACTCACTGAATATTTGCCGAAAAGTCTAAACTCGGTCTAATAAACTATTTTAATGTACTATTACTCAGACGGCACATAGCATAAGGTGAACAACAAAATGCCATCAATTGAAAAGAAATGTGAAATTCTAATCCAGTTACTCAAAATGATTATTTGGTAATAATAAACTGCATTTACACGATGACCAATAGTTATATTTAAATTCTTACAACTTATACAAATGTTAAGGTTAGTTAGTTCTGCAAGATACTCCTGCTGGCAAAAAAATCAGCTTTCGCGTGCGGTCATTACTAACAATTCGTCATTTACCAACACTTTAACGCCGTCTTTACATAGGCATTTGCTAACAATTATTAGTTATCATTATTTACTAATACTTTGACGAAGGGTCTTTTCTAATACTTTAACGATTAGGCAATCATTAGTCTGTAAAATTACTAGTTAAAGTGTAGAATCCAATAATTTTATGTACTTTAACTGACTCAGTTAGGTAATTCATGAAATACCTAGTTATTTTATGAAATAAGGGAATCCACGCTTTAACGCTAACATTTGCATATTCAAACATAACATCCGTAAAATTTTCTTGTTATCTCAGTTATGGAAATGTTTCCTAACGTCCGCTGAAAGCGTAGGAATGAAGTCTGAAATATGTTCAGTTGTGCTCATTTGCAGGTTCCGGAGGGGTGGGGGATTCATTACTGCCACCTGATGATTTCCAATAATGTATTTGGAATTAAAATGTCTCAGAAAGCTAGAATCTAAAAGCGGTACATTTTGTACCTTGAGAAAAGGCTTTCCTTTAACAGTCGATTAGCAATGAAAAGCAGAATAGGCCACAGCAGGCTGTCTATTGCTTTCAATTAACAGTATCCCGTCGATAACCGACGGTGAAATATAAGTTTGTATTTCGTTACTTAAAAAGGGAAATTGATTAGCCATGATGACAGCGCAAACCAAAGAATTTGTCTTTAGTATCAGTTTCTCTAAAAATTTTTAAGCGAAATTCGGCTCTTATCATTCGATCAGCGTGAGGTTAGTAATTGAAATTGCTATGATTGTTAAGGGAAACTGAATACATTTTAAGCATATTTAATCGTACAACTGCCAGAAAAAGCACTAAACAAAATACGTATTAATTTGAATTTAAAAAAGTAACCTTTGTGCAAACAATTTGGGACATGTAAATTTGGTCGTTGATTTACTAAATTTTATGACTTGGAAGGATACTCATGGCCGGCGCTAGGCTTTTGTCGCACGGTGAATACTCTAATAATACTTATTATCTGGATTAGCATTTCCTCATAAACATGTTGCTTATTAAAACTTTAAAATGCTTTAATTAATGACAACCTTAAAAATTGGTTGTTCGTAGCTTTAGTTTTGACTGCATACATTTCTACAATTAAAAAAGCCAAAAGATAGGCGGAAGTTTCGACATCAGCTCTTTTTGAGTCCTTTTCTAATGGTGTTGATATTCTGCATGATATTTATTTTAGAACTGTTAAGAAACTGGTAACAAAATTTTAAATACAAAAGTTGTACTGCAATTTCAAGCTTGAAAAGTAAGTAATTCGGACTTTAAAGCACTTGAAACATAGAACTTGAACTCATAACAATAAGGATAGGATTTTGCATTCATTTTCTTTTTAATTATACGATGTTGCTTCATTGATAACAATATTATAAATAGTTCATTAGAATTACAACGTTGTATTCGAATCCATATTTCTTACTAATTATTCAAAATATGAAGAATGAGAAGTATAATTATATGTACATTCTATCTCCAAAACTCACAATAAAGTTCTCTCATAAACAGAGAAGCCGCACTTGACTATTTTCACCTCTTCGTCAGGAAGCATTTCTGTTACGATGCTGATTAAAAATAACTGTAAAGCAGAATATAACCTGTTTCACTCGCAGCAAGTGCAGAAGGAAAAAAATAGAGTATATAACTGAAAGCACATGAGAAATTTGCTAAAAGAAATGCTTTCTCGTTAATTTTGAATTTTATTTAGCTCGAATTTATTCAATGTTTCGAGTTCTCAATAATCAAACTAGAGGTATCATTCTAAAGCTTCAAAATAACATCTGTTGTAAATGTTATTAAGAAGCTCAAATTCGTTTTTAATGAATCATTTTACCAATTCATTGAAAAAAATCTTTTATACTAGTATGTTTGTTAGAAAATTACGAGAGGATTTCTGATTTAGAGGAGGGTTGCATCATGGAGAACTTTCTGAGGAAAACTGGCTTGTATTTACATTACAAAACCGTGAAAATCTCTATACAACCAGCTCATTCGCAAGAAGGGATTCAGAGTGAACTACCAGAGCTCAGCTCTCGGCCAATAGTGGCCCACTTTCAAAACTGGAAAATGAATGAAAAATGTTATCTCTTTGGACGTGTAATAGTTTCCTCTAATATTTCAAATCTTTCTTTCGTAACGACGAAAATGACGCACACGATCGGTAATGTGTAGAATCAAAATAACAGCTCAATAACCGGTTTCGATTTGCACCTTTGTCGATCCTATTCAGTTATCCTGGAAATTGCTAATTTTATCAGATTCTTATTTTCTTGGTTACGCCCGCTTGGCTGTTATGAAAATGTAAATTATATATCGGCAGACTGTATGTAGTGTCGACTGAATGCCTGTGAAGATTCTGTACAGATAAAAAAATGTGCTAATCCTTTTATTAATTATTATATCATTATTAAAATTTCTTTTTTATCGTGCCATTTATATGCTAACTATCGATTGTATGTTTCAATGTCGATTTTACGTGCATCGTCGTTATGTCTTGTCGATCACATGCAGTTTCGATGTGGAATGTCGATCCCATAAATTAAAGCCTTAATGGACGATACAATTTTATCCACTAAGTACCACTACCGTTCTTTCAATGTATAAATTAGACATTGTAATCCAAAGTTATAGATATCAGTGCATAGAGTTTACGTGCTTTTCAAATGCACAAAGTAAATACGAGAATTTCTTTATAAAGTACTCCTTAAAAGCATTCTTTCCAAAGCAGAAAGCCTCTACGCTTTAATCAATTAATCTTCAACGACTTTCGAAGTCCAAACCCACATTAGGTTTGTTAATATTATAATTTATATTTGGATGAAAAAAGAGAGAGAGAGAAAAGCAAAGAGAATCTGAAAGTTTTCATATTTTATATTACTCCTAAAAGGGCGTTTTTTAAACGGTTTATGTGTTACCTTTATTCTTTAAATATCAAGTTCTTCGCATTTAACCAGAAACTCAATTCAACAGCAGTATCATAAAATAGTTAAAAAGAGCATATCTTTAAAATTTCCGATACACAGTCTCGCTCCCTGGAGATAATTTTTTTTTTCGTACAGTGTTGCTGTTGCACGCTTTGAAATTGTCGAGTTTGTTAATCAAAAATTAGTTAAAGTGTTAAGAAATTTGATATAGCTAATAAAACAAATTCCAAATTCGGGCTTCCAAGTCGTCATGTTCGGTTGGAGGACTGCGTTATTCAAAATTTGATATTTTGAGCGTTGTTTTTTGACAATGCGAGAAACATTCATGCAGATTCTTCATTATTTAGTTTCTTTAAATATAATAAATATAATATATGGCAATAATAGTTGGTGGCAACAGCGTGAAAAGTGAAACGACGCAAAATGCCTTTTTTAAACTAATAGCAGTTTGGGTCTTACGCCCCTTTGGGCTAAAATAAAATAAATGTTAAATTATCAAGTTAAAAATTCAGAAATAGTAAGAAAATTCGGAAACAGAAAGTCAGAACTTCTTACTATCTCACCCACAAAATGCAATTTTGGATACAATGAAAATTTTGCTTCTTTATTAAATTACTGTTATAACAGGGCTTGCATGAATGTATTATATTATACAACAGGAACTTTTTCATACCAATAAATTGCTACAGTTAGGAACAGAAAGTACACTAAACCCTTTCTAAGATGACTAGGTTCATAAGATTTTGATCTCTTGCGAATTAGAGAAATAGCTCTCAGCACCGATCTCCGAGTTCTCAGAAAACTCATCTTAGGAAGATAGTCTCCGGAAAAAAGGTTACTTTTCTCATTCTGAAATGTAATATTCTATAAATAAAAATACATTAAGCCGATTCGAATGCGTGTATGCCCAAATCTATATTTATATACAGGAAAAATCATGATATAAAATAAATATAGGGTAATATATATGTTACCGTTAAAGCGGATAATTCAGTTATTTCATGAAAAGAAAAACTATCCAAGTCGGTTTAGCTAATTATTCTAAAAATAACTAGTTATTCTATAAACTAACTAATGATAAACCGCTAAAGTGGGGGGAAAATGGACACTAAAACAAATCTGTCGTTTTATAAATTAACTGATGATAAATCGTTAATGTTTCGAAAATTATATTTTATATTAGGAATAGATTAACTAATAAATAACAAAGAAAAACAGAATATATAATATAACATTATTGCTAGATTAGTTAAACCGTAATAAAAATTAACAGACTATACTGCGCCAACAGTTCTTTTTAATTTTTTACAACTTATAAAATTATTAAACTACTTAGTTCTGCAGGCAAAAAAGCAGCTTTCACGTACCGTCTTTACTAACCATTCGACATTTATCAACATTTTGACGAAGGGTCTTTATTAATACTTTAACGATAAGGCAATCACTATTGCATAAAGTAACTAGTTAAATCGTAGAATCCATTAATTTTATGTACGAATTAAGTAATTACCAATTAAGTAATAAATGAAATTAGTTATTTTATGAAATAACGGATTCGATATTGGCAGCATATATAAGGGAATAAATAGAGCTGCGGGCTGTGAACAAACTGTTAGTTTTCAGTTAGGGATGGATGAACTTACTTAGGCCGGCAATCATCAATGCAACAGAGGAGAAAATTTTGCTCTCCATGAATTCATTCCTTCCGGGTAACCGGCCTTCAACGTGGGTCGGTTTCCAAAACGGGTGAAAACAAACGCGGGGGAGAATATACGATTTTCCCAAGGGCAAGTTGGAAAAACGTGCTTTCGAAATGACCTTGCTAGGCTGCAGCCAGCTCAGTACTTTACCCTTAATATCTTCCTCAAGAGAGCCCGTTATAACACTGCTGCTTAAACTAGAATTTGGCTGGTTTCCCCAACTCCGATTGGCGATATTATTTGGCGAGATTTTAGAGTTCCTTTTTTTCCGTTCCTTATTTTCTGGTGCCCTCCTTTCCGTTTCCCTTTTTTCCGAGTGCCTTTTTTTCCGCACACCTTTTAAATGGTATGGATAATGGACATCTGGTCACATCTTTGTGTAAGGTTTTTCTGATTTGTATATAAAAATATTTGCGTTATATTTGTTTTATTGATAAATGTTTAGAAAGCAGACTTATAAACTTGATTGATTTAAGTGAATGTAGGCCTTTACATTTACGACTTAAATGAACGTAGGTCTTTATATTTATACTGAAAATAATGCTAGTTTCATAACTCCCTACAATTAAATACAGTTTGAATTTCTTGCATATTTATGAATTTTCACTTTCAACGACACACACGTAATTTGCATTTTTGATTTTCTTTCTCCAATCCAGCATCAAAGAACAAATAAATTCAGCAATTTTAACGAACAAGATTTCTAGTTTTCCTACAATATTCATTTCATTTATTAAAAATCATGCATAGAGTTTGAGCTTAATTGCAGGAGAGAAGACTAAAAATGTTCCCCTTTTAATTGGAAAACTTTGGAAATAATGCATCATCTATTAATGCAGTTATAAAAAATTAATTAAAAAATAATAAATACTTTATTCTATACATTTAAAAAATTAGGAGAGTGAGAAAACTGTAAACATAGCAGAAATTTCCGCCAAAGTTAAAACTAATACTTAATATTGTTTCAAAAATATTTGCAATTAAACCCTAAGCATAATTTGAGAACATATTTTTGTAGCAAAAGACCGATGTGTATAGTGTTACCCATTACAGAAAGGCATGAAACTTTCTAAATATCTTTCATATTTATCAAATAAAACTTCCATTTATATACAATTTTCTATTTAGCAAATGAAAAACTGCTGTTAAGAATTTTAACGTTAAAATTACATTATTGTCGTATAATAAATTATTTTTAAAATTATTTTATACATCAGTACTGATGAAAATTAAAATGACCTATGCATTTTAGGGAATTAAAAGCAAATCTCTTACCTTAGTTTTCAAATTTTCTCCCTTTTAAATATGCAGAGATACGTAATAAAATACCGTATTGTCTCAAAACATAATGGTGTCATATATAAAAAAGTTTTGTTATTTAAAAATCTTTCAGAAAGACCAAAGGGGCTTGCATATAAGATGTGCCCACGTTTTGCCCGAGTGCCCAAAAGTTTGATATATTAAAGTAAGTTACAAGAAAAGGCTTTTAAAGTCTTATCTCATTATTTTAGATAAAATTAACTAAATATATCTCCCATTGCTTTACGAGTTAAAAAATACTCTTAAATTATCTTAATGTATTTTTAATATTAAGCTGCCTGATCAGGATGATTTCAGAAAGGCACAGAAATTTAAAATTTCGTCTTATATGCAGCCACAATGACGCTAAAATTACTGAATTTTTTTAAAATATAGAGAGCGTATTAAACTAAAAATTTATCTACTGTAAACAAATACCCTATAAGGTTTTTCTCCCGCCTTCTTCGCATGCCTTCGTGATGCAGTGGTCAGCACGCTCGAGGCGTAACCGAGAGGTCCGTGGTTCGATTCCCGGGGAAGGCGTTGCTCATTTTTCATCGTTCCTGCTTCCGAAATAAGCTAATGTCTCTACACTGGCGCCCGAACCAAAAAAGGTGGTGGATGATGATTCTGCACCACCGGGATTTGGCGATTGGGTCCCCAAAAGCCTAGTCGCCCTTTAAAAGGGAGAGTATGTAAGGTATTTCTCCCGCCTTCTTCGCATGCCTTCGTGGTGCAGTGGTCAGCACGCTCGACGCGTAACCGAGAGGTCTGTGGTTCGATTCCCGGAGAAAGGCTTTGATCATTTTTAATGTCTCCTCCTTTGAAATAACCTAATGTCTCTACAACTCTACAGTCATTTACTCACACAAGCATGAATTAATCAAAAAATGAAACGAAATAAAATTTTAAATGATAGGAATTTTTCCAAAATCTCGTTATTGTTAATACCAGATCTCCTTTTAAAACATTCTTTTTATAACTTCCGAAATAAATTTTAGCTTTGCATATCGTTTCAGTTAATAAAGGATATTTAAACGAACAAGGAATTGTCATTTGTCGTTCCTAATTTCTTTGACGAAATAAAATTTGATTTATACCACCCAAAAGGCTTAAATAAAAACACATTATAAGGCTTAAAATATCATTCACATATATTAATGAAAGCTAGTATAATTGTAAATATCAACTCTATGAGTAAAAAGTTTCACATAATATTTTTCGGAAAATATTATGTAATTACGACTCATTATATTAAAGCTGTAGTAACTACAATCAGACATTAAATATCCTAATTAATTAATGTATAGTTGCAGTTGAAAATTGTAGGCTGTTCCCCTTAAATAGTCTAAAATAGGCCGTTCATTATTATCATTTACAATCTTTTGAATTCTGGCAGATGTATCTCTGTAAACTTTTCTACTTACTGGTGGATGGTGACCTTTAATATATTGTTCAATTTTTATAGAATTTAAATTTTGTTCCTTTTTTAAGCAATCAATCAATCTCCAGATTGTTTGATGGCATTCGTTCATAAGTTCATTGAACCTGCGATGCCATCCTTCAACCGCATAATTTGTCCTTGGAACTTTAGCTTTCACAGTATCATAACAGTTCCAAAGAGGGATGTCAAACACTGGTCTGCGACGTTGTCCACTGCGCGTAAATCTACCAATCCATGTGTCTTCAAAATAATTTATGATTGGCTGAATGATGTTCATATTATTTTCAAAATAAATAGATGATATTAATTGTTTAAATGCTTCAATGACATCTGAAGCAGGAACGAAAGCCAAGCTGCAAGCTGAGAGATTTCCAAAACGAAATTCGAATCAGTTTCATATTTATTTCGCAAACCCACAGACTGAATCTTTTTATACACACATTGGCTTAAATGAAAAAAACATGCTCTCTAAATTATATTCGGAAAGAAATTTTTAAAGGCATTTATGGCAGCCTTTTCAAAATCAGTCATTACAGTTTTGGGCTGCAGATTTGGTCTCAAAGATTTTATCATCGTAAACACTCTACTGTATGTTTCTTCGCGCTTGTTTGGCATCAGTACATAAACTGAAGGTATCACTTTATCATATTTAAAACCATGGATTGTATAAATCTGACTAAAAAGCGGTGGTGTTGCTTTAAAAGTTCCATTAGTAAAACAGCTGTTCGGACATTCAGCCATGAAGTCCAGAATTCTGAGGGTCGAAAAAATAGAATTCTCTCTGTCTGCGATTCACTGTCATACAGCAAAAATTTCTCTTCTTTTAGAGTTTTTGAAAACTGTTCTGGGATTACTAATTCTTCAACGCATTTGGATTATTCAAAGTCATTTCTCCGTGTCGAGCATATTTGATAATTTTCTTAATATTTTCCACTGGTGGTATATCCCCTGAAATAGCACAAGGAAGACCAATTGTACCAACTGCTGCAAACGAATGTGTCGATTCTTTCGTTGTTACCGCACGCTCTTTAATTGAACTCATAATCTCTTTCGCTGCAACTTTGCCAGCATTTGGAGGATGTCCGTGAGATTTTTCCAGAACGATATTATCATCTTGAGTGGGAATTCGCCCTTTGTACTTACAAGTAAAATATTCTACACATTTCCAAATACGTTTCTCAGCACTAGCACGCTTAAAATTATAGATGTATTCTTTCACCATAAGTTGTTTACGGTTCTTTTGGCTGATAATGTAATGTAAGGGCATGTTGGTTTCTCTGACAGAAAATGCAGAAAGTTTCCGAGTTTGAGGTATAACTAAGACTAGGGGCATTAGACATACATTATTTACCTAATTGTTGTCAAACAATGGTTTTTTCGAGGCAGGGGCTACCTGTTCCCCCTTCAGGTTCAAATAACGTTTTACAGATTCTTAACTAAAAATCAGCAGGTGTTCCATCACTGAATATGTTAGTCTATGTTTATTATTAGTTGAACACCAGGAAGATTTCTGTGAATTGAAAAATGTCAGCTAAGCAATTTACAATTTGGTTTATTTTTAGTGTATCTGGAATTATTATTGCTAGTTTAAAACTATTGAACACTTTTTGTGCATAGTGCTGGAAACAGATTAAAAATTTAATAAAAATTAAACTCGAGGTTTCCTATCATGTGACGAATATTATTAACTTTACTGAGAAAAGCTAGTAAACAGACTTTTTGTAATCGGAATAAATTATTTAATTATTTTTAAATGGTTCAACCTCCCCAAAAAAGTCTTTAAATTAAATATTAGATAGTAATTGAATCTTAAAATAAATAGACTGAATTTTTATGATAAACAATTAGAAGTAAAATGAAGACAGAAAGAGAGAGAGATGAGTCTAGTTAGAATGAAAATATTTGTGTAGAATTAAAATGAAAAGAGTAAAAAATACAATAATCCAACGTCCAAGTTTTAGTTATTTATGTCGTATTGAGATATCTTATATGAGCATACTATACTCTAAGTAAAGTGATAAAAAGCATTCCGTGTCATATTTTTTTTTGGTACAATTGGACTATTTTAATGATCTAAAAGATGAGTTTTATTAGAAGTACTTTTTAATTACGTATCTCGGGGTCTCTATCGATATTTATACACGGATGGTCGAGCAGCGAGTACCAGATGTATGTAGACCACAGCTAGTATCCTACTATAATACTAAAAGAAAACCTTTTATTTGAGAAACTTAAAAATGAATCTACCAGGAAAATCAGAAATGAGCTTTAAATCTAAAAGTCATTCTTCACATTTTTATGGTGTATTTCCATTTTTATTGAGTCTTTTTGTTTTTTGTTTCATATTGAATTTTGTTTGAACAAACGATTCGCGAAGCATTTCAATTTGAAAATTATAATCTTTGTTTCCTGTAAGCATGAACCCTATCAGTGGCCGAATGGTTAAAATCGCTGAATGTTAGGAGTTTGAAAGCAGTGCCATTTCAGGAGAAGAGACTGGCTGCAGGGTTGGTTTCGCGTGTGTGTAACGTGAATACAAGCCAAATTCCTTTAGAAAACAGTCACTGGAAGCATCCTTTCTCTAAGTTTAATAGCCTTCGAGTGACTTGCCGTACTGAAATAACCTAGACTATCGTATAAACAAGGAGACATATGATATGAGATCACACTATTTACGGAAACGAAATGTACGTGTCAAAAGTGTGCAATTAAATTCTAGACATGTTGTTTAATTATATATTTATATGTAAATGTAGTATGAAGATTATGCAATGCGTTTATTTGCTAACAATTTTTATTTTTAGTGCATTTATATAAAGAATTTAAATACTTCCATCATAATAACAGGACCGAGACTAATGAGGAAGATAAAGAGGTACTCAGCTAGAATAAATAACTTAGAAAGGAATTGCACGGAAAAAAAAATAATATGAAAGACAAAGTTATTTAAACCTGAATGACTTAATATGTTAGTTTCTGTCCTCATAAATATTTTATGTAGGCTTTGCATTAATTAAGTATTTTAATTAAGTTTTATTTAATTAGGTTGTGAGGTTCTACTGTCTATCTGCTGTGTAGAATCTGGAGACATAATGACTGTATTGAAAAAAAGTGTTAAAAATACCCTTTATTAAACTCTTTAAATTATTTACAATACGTCAACTTAACTCTAACATGCTACGCCTCTATTTGGGCGGTAACTGAAACAGTAGAATCAAAACTCAAAATTGGAGATATTCACAAATATTAGAATTAAACTACAGGGCTCATACAATACTGTATCCTACAGCGCGTAGAAGAGTCTAGTCGCAGCAAGATAATAGCTACTAAGCCACGTCTAACCAGCAATAACTGCTAAGCTTGCGTACAACAACGCACAGAGATTTCCCAGACTCTCTCTCTAATTTTCCCTACTGGAACGTCGATATTTAAACTTTTCCTCCCACTTGGTAGAATTTGCATTTCTTACGCGCGCTACCAAATTTAAATATTCTGGCACTGACAATTAGGGGAATGAAGGGCTTATAGGAAAGTAACTTAAAATTAAATTTAACTGGTTATTTAAAACAAATATAAATCCCTACACTTGTCCATGCCAGAATTTAACAGACTTGGATAAAGGTCCTTAAGGGCCTGTTACAAACTGATAAATTCTACAATTAACAAGACCTGAGCCCCGTTTACATTGAAGTCTAAGATTTTAAATTGTAACAGAAAGAGATTTTACATCATATTTCTGTTCCACTTTCTTCATAGTGTTTCAATTGGCCTTCGGTCATCTTCTTCTAGTCATCTGGAAGGAATACTTATGAATACATGGTGCTAACAATAAATAACACTTTAACTTTACACTACAATCTTTTATTAAGTTTCTAACCTTTTGCACTTAGCATAGTTTTTTCAGTGTTTCATGCATTCATAGTTATTAAATTACATTCATGCTTAAATTTTAAACTTTAATCACTTTTGGCCGTGCACAATGTGTGGTGTGAAAAAGGAAGTATACTATGTTATAGTGGAGAAAATCTTTACTTAAACGCCCATCGACTTGTTAGCATATAACAACCTTCTTAGACACACCCTAAATTCATTTGTAAGTACTCCATGAACTAATAAACATGAAAATTAACTAGAGTATCGGTGAAAAGCCCTACAAAAGACATGCACACCAATTATTTTCTACATTCATCTTAAACGCATGCAAGCTTTCGCTCAAAATCGCATGATTTGATTTAATTAAAACTTCTTTTGAGAGAACTCAATTGACTACATTAAACTTTAAATCCATTAACTTTTACATTTTGAATTTTTAGCACTAAATACATATTATATATGCTCTTTTGAGCTTTAAACTTTCATTAAAAGTATCCTTTACTTTAACACAACAGATATTTCAACATTTTACAAAAAAAGACTTTTAAGACAATAGAGAATAAAATGAAAATTTTACTTGAATGAATCCTTTTCTTCGCCAAAAGTGCGAACCTAAAATAAATTTTCATTAACAAGTACTAATACGAAGCTGCTTGTATCAGGCCAGATCTTTTGGCGCGTTAACATAAATAGTCTTTCGACAAACAAAATCGAACTTCTAGTTCTTTGTATTAACATAATATTTCTATAATGCACTATACTTTGTGCTTTCGCCAAATAAAGCTAAAATAACTTTAGTCCTCAATCGAGGCAATAGCTTTTATCATGTAACTTTGTATTTGAAACATTTTCATCCAACTTTACATAACAGAAAAGATTTATAGAAAAATTCACTTATCTCTGTTTTTTGAAGCTTGGTATTCAGCCATTCTTTTGTTGCAGAATTGTGTTCAAGTCAGCTGGTTCATGTAGGAGACTTTCCGTCTCTGCTTCCTGTCTGCTGGTGGGAATTGGCTTTTCCTTTTTTGACCCCTGATGAGTGGTCTTTTAGGATGCACTGGCGGCATGTCTTGTCTTTTCCTTTTACTGTCCGGCAAACTGGTTCTTTGTACATCGGTATTCGAAGACGCTTGCCTGTAAACTTTAGGTTGTTTCGATCTTTGCTCTGTGCCTTCAACTTCGGCAGGCCGCTTCTTCATTTTACCGACCGGTGGTCTTGTTTGTAGTAATCCTTCCGTGCGCCACCTCCTTGATGTATCCTGGGGCTGTCAACTGCGAGACCCTGTCCTGACACGGCGATGCTTGTTTCCAGCCGGGATGCTTTCACCCTTGAATTTTTTCTTCGCTGGATCTTCCACACTTTGAGGGATTCTTTTCTCCGGAATTCTTCTGCTGATTTGAGAGCTTGTAGTTTCTTTTGTTGTTTGCTTTTCCACGGGTGGTGGAAGCTGTGGTGGGGTCAGAATTGCCCCTGGGGAAGCCATCTCTTCTGACTCAGAAGCCTGGAGGAAATCATGCAAGACATCGAAGTCTTTGCTTTCATAAGATTACTTCAATTGATCCGGACTAGCCTTTATTTTTTCTCCCCACTCTGTTTTTAAGTAAATTACAGCCCCAACGATCTGCTGTACAATGTACGGCCCTTCATATTTATGGGCGAGTTTTGATACGACGCTTTCAGGTGCATTAGACAAAGTGAATTTTCCTTTCAACACCTTATCCCCCACTTTAAAATATGATTCACGGCGTTATCTATCGTAATAAAGTCTCTGCCGTTCTCTTGCTACATGAGAATTTTTCAAAGCTTCCTCAGTCAGTTGTTGAATATTTGCCTGTTTAAATTCTGGTTCTCGTTCTTGAACAAAAAAGAAATTTGTCTAAAGGTGTCAACATCTTCCTACCCAGAAATAATTCAGCGGGCGTTTTACCTGTTGTATCATGCTTGGCAGTTCTTAAAGCATATGCTAGTTCATCAACGCAGCCATCCCAGCGTTTACAATAATTTTTAACGCAACTTCTAACTATTTTAACAATGCTTTTATTAATTCTTTCCGCCATGTTTGCTTGTGGTCTGTACGGGACCATTTTCATATGCCGTATGTCAAGCCCTTTACACAGGTTCTCAAAAATTTGACTAACAAATTGCCTACCATTATCACTTATTACTTTTAACGGTGCACCGTATTTTAAAATATGCTGAATGTAAGAACGCATCTGCAACTATTTTAGCTGATGCTCGCTTTAAAGGGATTATTTCTACCCACTTAGCGAAATGGTCTGGAATCACCAAAAGGTATCGGTTTTTATTTAACTCGCTTTGGAGAAAAGGGCCAAGAAGGTCTATTCCAAGGATCTCGTTAGGAAAAATCGCGCGAATACTATTTAGATACCGGCCGGGCTATAATTAACGTCGTTAATTAACTGAAATAACTTACAGGACCTGACATACGCTGTTACTATCTTCTGTAGTTGAGTAAAATACACCGCCTCGCGTACTCTACGCACCGTTTTACTCACCCATAGATGACCGGCTGTGGGGCTGTCATGAAGTTCCTGCAAAATACGTAACCGTAATGTGGCGGGATGGCTACTTTCAGTTCGTGGTTTTCATTTGTTGATTTAGTATAGAACAACAGATTATCTATGATCTCGTAATTTCGGGCCCTATTTTTAATTGCAGCGAGATCTGCATGTTCAAAATTATCTGGAACCTTTAAATAAGCGTAGATATTACCGAATTCAGAACCCTTCAGCAATTCAGCTATAATTGTTTCCCGGGAATCTAAAACTTTAGAAGTTAACATAGCACATTTTATTTAATCCCCCATTTTCATCCAGTTTAATTCTTGACAAGACGTCGGCCACTGTATTTTTCTTGCCGGGAGTGTGCTTAATTATTAAGTCGTATTCTTGTAACTTTAAGGCCTATCTAGTTAATCAAGGAGTTAAATTCTTTCCAGAATATAATCTGATTACGGCCGCATGATCAAAGTTGATTGTCACTGGGGCTTTACCAAAGTAGACCCTAAACTTCAGAACTGCCATTAACACTGCTAACGTTTCGCTTTCTGTCTCTGTGCAGTTCCTTTGAGTCTGAGGCAAGGTTTTGCTAAAAAATGCCAAGGAGTGCCCTTTTTGAGTTAAAAGCGCACCCACGGCGTAATCTGAAGCATCCGCTGCGATCTCCAAGTTCTCGTCCTCTTCTAGGAATTTTAACACTGGAGCATTAATTAGAGCAGTTTTCAGTTTTTCGAAAGCGGTGTTTGGCTCCGCTGTCCATGCAGACTTGGATTTCCTTCGTTTTAACCCTAACAAAGGTTCAACAATATCGGCAAAATTTTGGATAAACGAACGATAATATGAGCACATAAAAATAAAATAAAAAGCAATAATAGCAATAAAAGATGAAAGGTTTTTCGCAGTATTTGGGAGAGGATAATTTTTAATTGCTTTTATTTTAGAATCCTCAGTTTCGATACCCTTCGCTGAGATTTTGTACCCTAAATATCGCAATTCCTTAGTTGCGAATTTACATTTTGCGGCATTAATAATTAAATCTGCTTCTTTTTAATAATGAGAAAACTTCGTGGAGATTTTCCGCGTGTTTTTCAATAGTGGCACTTGGTATGATAATGTCATCGAGATAAATCAAAGTGGATTTTCCTAGGACGGGACGTAAAATTATGTCCGTAGCGCGTTGAAATGCTGACGGAGCACCGAAAGTCCAAACGGCATGCGTAAAGCTGCGTAAGTGCCCGATTTTGTATTTGTAATAAACGCTGTTTTATTCTCATCTTCTGGTTTTATGGCTATTTAAAAGTAGCCGGAAGTAAGATCAAGAGTGGTCATATATTTTGTAGACCTAATTTTCCGTATTATTTCTTCTATTACCGGTAAATAGTAAACAGGGAATTTAGTCATGCTGTTAAGTTTTCGGTAGTCAATCGCAAAACCATAAGCTTTTAGATCCGAAGGGGGCAAGTTATTTCTCTTTCTGCATAGCACAACTGGGCTAGTATATTCACTATTGATGGCAGTAATTATTTTATCCCTTAACATTTGTTCTATGTGATGTTCTCCTTATCATATCGATAAGGTTTTGCTTTACAAGGTTCGCTTGATTTTAGTTCTATCGTATGGATAACAATTTGTGTATTCCCTGGCTTCTCAGAAAATAACGTATTAAATCTACTTACGAGTTCTTCCAGCTTGGCTCTTTCATCTTGTTTTAGATGCTGGAGATCGATATCAGGAACATTTATCTCTTCCACCACCTTTGGCACCATATCCAAGAAAACAGAATTTTCTGCAAAGTTTACTGTGGCGTTCGCCGCCCTGAGGAACTCTGTACCTAAAATTGCATCGTTTTGGAAATTTGCATTGTTTGCAAATTTTCTTCCACGCCGGTGTCCACGAGTGCTTCTACGGGTACGTCGTTCAAAAGAACTTGGATTACCGGTAGTTGGGAATTCTTGACTACCACGGTATTTACATACAACTTAGAGGGATTTTGCGATGCACAGGAGGTTTGAACCCTCAAATTCTCAGGCCCTTCTATTCGTTTAAATTCTTTTTTCCTCCTGCTGTTTTCTGGGTGCGCTGGCGGTCTTTGGCTTTACCGTTTTCATTCTTGCTTCTTGACGGCGTGATTAGAAAATTTTTTCCTCCATTGTATTTGTTTCTTTCTGCGGCCGGCTTAACTGCTGATAGTAACACTGTGTAGAAAATCTCGAATTTTCCGCTATCCACCGATTCTGAAACTTTACGGTTAATTAGAATAGCTCTTGCAGCTTTCGTGGGTTTCTCATCTCCACAAAATCTTGTACTGCGGGTAATAATCTTGATAACATAATTTCAATTACTTCGTTATCGAGCTTCCTTCCATATAGCATATTCACTAGTTTGACTTTACGCAGGATAAACTCGTTAAGGTGTTCAACTTTCAGTTGATAAAAGAGGTAGAGTTCGGCTTCAAGTTTCGCACGCTCTTTCACGATCGGGAAGGCCTTTAGGAGCGCCGCTTTGAAATTTTCAAAATTGTAGGTGAGGCTTCCGACTTCCCAAGTAAATATTTTCCAATCCCTTTCCACCAAGTCTCCGCCTGTCCTCGGAGGGCACTCGAGGCGATAGCTACGTTTTGTCTTTCGGGTACCGGATACAACTGAAAGTGCGTCTCAAGCGAATTCAGGAATGAAGTGACGAAGTTTTTACCGTCGAGCACCACTGCTGGTTTAATTTCCGCTCTCATCGTGTGTATTAAAAGGCCAAATTCATCCAACGGGCTTGTCACCATAGGGTCTACGACTTCTGTATCTTGTAAGGATGATTGTCCGTTCTGATTATTGGCCGTTGGATCCGAGTAGGATGTTCGGACGCCAGATGTAAGGTTCTACTGTCTATCTGCTGTGTAGAATCTGGAGAAATAGTGATTGCACCGAAGAAGAGTTAAAAATACCCTTTATTAAACTCTTTAAATTATTTACAATACGTCAACTTAACGCTAACATATTACTCCTCTGTTTGGGCGGTGACTGAAACAGTAGAATCAAAACTCAAAATTGAAGATATTCACAAATATTAGAATTAAACTACAGGGCTCATACAATCCTGTATCTTACAGCGCGTAGAAGAGTCTAGTCGCAGCAAGATAATAGCTATTAAGCCACGTCTAACCAGCAATAACTGCTAAGCTTGCGTACAACAACGCACAGAGATTTCCCAGACTGTCTCTAATTTTCCCTACTGGAACGTCGATATTTAAACTTTTCCTCCCACTTGGTAGAATTTGCAATTCTTACGCGCGCTACCAAATTTAAATATTCTGGCAATGACAATTAAAGAAATGAAGGCTTATAGAAAAGTAACTTAAAATTAAATTTAGCTGCTTATTTAAAATAAATATAAATGCCTACAAGGTTTTCGCTACATCGTGTGGAATTCGACCATTTACAGTAATGTGAATTTCCTCAGATAACAGGAAGTGCGGATAAATCGGCAATTCATAAAAAAATATCATTACGAAAAATTATTTCACACAGTATTGTTATTACACACAGTGTTCGAAAAAAATGTCCCTCAAAATATCCTGTAAAAAATGTTCCAGTGAAGATGTTCCCAGCAAAAATTAAATGTTTCTAGAAAATATATGGCTATTTTCTTTCTTATTGTTTAAAAATTTATAGCAAATTATTTAGTATAATATCATAAATATCACTGCAAGTTTATATAACTTTTAAAATTAATTAAATTTATTTAGCTTTTACATAAGAAATTTGCCTTACATTTAAAGCAATCTGTTATAGAGATGTATTAAATGTGAAATATTCTACAAAAGAGATTTAAAATTAATAGAATTAATCATACGATTGTGTTATGTGAATAATCAGATATAAATTTAAACTAGCTCTTTGGAAAATTATGCAATATGTATATCAATATGGAGCTTACGTCGATTATTTTTTTAACCGTTCGTCGTAAAGGCCAAATCATATTTCCAATTCGTAAAGCCGTAAATTCCGTTTCAAGTCCGCAGATGTGAGATATATCATTTATTAAGGGGCTGTGTACAATTCTAAACTTCATTTTGCATAATTTTTTTTAAAGATTAACGTACAGGAACAGACATTTTGAACACGAGAGACATAAAGAAAGACAGTCCAGTAGGTGTTTGTTGTGCAGTCGGAAGCAAAGGGGAATTAATGAAACATTTCGGAAAAAGCGGAACTGGACAAAACCACAGTATTCTTAACGCATTATAGCAATTTCATTTACTTGTTAAGCACTTATATTTTTTTACTTCTTCGTATTTATATTATGCCCATTATTTACAAAAACTAAAGTTTTATTCCTTAAATACATTAAATCCTAAAAGCAAATTTTATAATTTTTGTGTTTGAAGACCGGACACCAAATTTTTAAAGTTATTTTGACAGATTAAAACATGTTTCGGGAAAATACGTATATTACTCTTATTGGTCTAAAGAATTATTTAATAACAAAGAAATAATAATAATAAAAAGAAAGAAATGTATACACTGGTTTGCAAAAATTAAGGACGAAGTCGAAAAATTAGCATGTCAGCTGAACGAAGAGGCAGAGCGGACAGAAAGACCAATCAGGAGATTAAGTAAGGTGATGTACGGTAGCACATGCGCAGATATGCAGGTAGACGAAATGGGGGAGTATCTGAGTACTATAAAGCATGTTGTCGGTGTAAGATCAGTATTTCTGGCAAAGAGACTGCACGCCGTATAGCAGTTAAAATCACACCGAGTTGCTGCCTCAGCGAGAAATGGCGAATAATCAATCTGTTAGACGACATTTGGATGCTTTTACCCGAAGTCGAATCATTGGGAAGTTGGAGGAAGGCCGCAGTGTGACAAGTGTGGCTGCAGAGTTCGGAATTGCTCATAGCATTGTTTCACGACTTTGGAGACAATTTCAAACTACAGGCACAGCTATACGGGGGTTTAGTAGTGGTCGTCCACGAGGAACCACACCCGCAGATGGCCGGTATATTGTCTTACAGGCCAGAAGAAACAGGCGGCAGATAGCGGGAGAAATCGCTAGACACACGACATAGGCGACTGGACGACAGATATCGCGTTTTACCGTGGCCAGAAGACTGCACGGTGGTGGTCTGTTTGCACGACGCCCTGTACGGTGTGTACCTCTAACGCCTGCCCATCGGAGAAGGCGTTCTCTGCGGTGCCGGGAACACCGGAATTGGAGAGACAATGAATGGGGACGAGTACTCTTTACAGATGAGAGCAGATTTAGTCTGAGTTGCGATTCTAGACACATACACATCTGGACAGAGCGGGGAACACGCAATAACCCCTTCAACATCATCAAAAGGGACTGTTTTGGAGGTCGCGGATTTCTCGTTCGAGCAGACATAATACTTGGTAGCCGGACCGACCTTCATATCTCCCAAGGAGGTTCGTCACCTGGGACTGCTATTGTAACGAGGTTCTTCTTCCTTACATGCGTCTTTTCACAAGGGTTATGGGTCCTCAGTCCCTCTTCATGGACGACAACGCTCCACCTCATCGCAGAGTTACTGTCGAAGAGCTGTTGAAGAGAAGATATTGAACACATGGATTGGTCGGCAAGGTCTCTGGATCTAAATCCCGTCAAGCATGTCCGGAACTTACTAGGGAGACTCGTGGCAGCACGTAACTTATCGCCAGTAACGATTCCGAAACTGCGATTGGTGCTACAAGAGGAACGAGCAGCAGTGTCTCAACAAGCTCATTAACAACCACATATCCAGCATGCACAAATGATGTGAAACGTGCCCAGCAGTCAGGGGAGATCATATCCCCTATTAAAGACCGGATGTTTCTTGCTGGACACCCACAGTGATGTTTCGGCCTTCAGTCGCATTGCGCTCCATGCTACGTTTTCAATAAAGTTTCTTTTTATCCCTCTGATTTCTCTTTTAGTAAGTGTTGCTTACATTACTCATGTCCTTACGTATTGGGGATCTTGCGGTATTAAATGTGTTGATTTGGAAAGCTTTTGTACAAAGTTATATTGAAAAAACCGTCTCGTCCTTAATTTTTGCACACCAGTGTATAGCACAGTTTTGAAAATACACTGTTTAAAATTTATATTAAAAAAATATTTAATTTTGGAAAATCTTGTCCCACTATGATGCTTTTATCATACGTATAATCGTATAATCGGGAAGTTTCGCCTCCTTAATCGAGCTACGTCAATATGTAATTTTATTGGAAAGAGATTAAAATGTTGTATTATTCATTATTCGCATTGCTGAAGTTTGGTCAAAAGAGAAAAGAAAAAGAGAAAAGAAAGAAAAAATGTCAATTAAATCTATATTTTTAATATAATTCATTAATGAAATTATATATTAATTTAATAAATCTGTATGTATGAATACATATATGCAAAAGAGGCAAAGGCTATATCAAAAACAAATAAGGAAGAGCGATCTAAACACGTCTGGTAAACTCTAAACTAAACTTTTCTGGGTTCTCTTTTTAAACTTCATTGTAGCTGTAAAACATACAAATACTATTACGTTAAGAAATGCTGTTTCTGTCCGTACAAGGAACATGATCAGGAACGACCGAAATTTTCAACTGTCTTTTATTAACCAAATAGCTTTCAGCGCCCAGAGGGGGCAGAACTCAGGAGTTAAGCTTGATCGAAACACCCGTTCTCACGGTTGCCGACTAAAGGTTGACTCTCCCCAGTAGTATAAATGTAATTCATACCCCCTTGAGTTCAGCCGCTTAGCTTGCTTTTCAACTCAATACTCAGAACTAAGAGCTTCAATCGTTAGTTTCCCGAAAAGTTCCTAATTGCTTTCATCTTGCATACCGATTGCTACAGTTTCCAGGCAAATTCTGATTCTCACTTCTCTTTCGAAACAAATATATGCTGCTATTAATGAAAGAAAAACTTTCATCTTATGAATAAAATAACTGAATATAAAATGTGGAACTAAATCATTTATTAAAAAATGAACTGTTGTAAAAAACTCATAAATCAATATTCTGAAAATTTTAAGTGCGGTGAAATACAATATTTAACTTTCTCCCTTAACCCTTTCAGTCCCAATGGGTCATATAGGTCCCAGTAGATGTTTAAAGAAGCCTAGAGAGAATTACACACACCAATTTACTACGTAGTTGAGGTCCCACTGGTAGAAGGCATTATTTCTATCATCCCCACTACAAAATTGTCGCGCGCATCTTCTTATAGAGGCTTAATGACAGACTGTCAATTTCTGCCAATGTCATTTGCGATAGTTATCAAGAATACATAAAAGAATCAAATTAATTGAAACAAACAAATAAATTGGCACTGAAAGGGTTAAACAATTTTAAGTTTTTTAAATTTTCTTTATTTAGTTATTCAGATTTCAAGCAGCAAAATCATCTTCTCCAGATGTCATTTGTTAAATGTATTTAACTCCTAAAAAAAAGTGTTTTTCCTTTTATTCTAAGATTTTATATTTTGACAACTTGTACATCATTGTTTTTGATATTCTGTACTATATCACATGTAAAATTATAAATGTTTGCTCATAAAAATTCATAGACGCATGAGTCTATTTGAATTAATTGTGTTTCTTGCATCCAACAGACGTTTAATATGTTGAAGACGTATATTAATAGAGTTTTATAATATATTTTCAGTGGGAACTATGCACTGACATATAACATGCATTAAAATAATTGAGTCACAGGATCAGATAGAAACCATGGTTATTACCAAAATAAATAACCGCAATGTACACTATAATAAAGTCTACTCAAATGAATGAGGACAATATTTAAAATAAATTATTGTGATACAAGGACCGGATCATATGTCGCCAAATAGCTATTTATCATCAAACTCGGGGACAAACATTAGTCGCTAAAACCATTGCCAGCTTGGTGATATCTGGCCAAATTATCGAGATACCCATTTCCTCAATGTTAAATGGAGTTGCCCCTGTATACTTACTTTTCCGGCAGAGCGTTGCTCTTTTAGATTTTCATGTTACATTATACAAGAAAAGTACATGAATTTCACATGCAATTACACTAAAATCAACTACCTATGTACAAAATTCGTAACAATATATATATGTATATGATTCAGGAAGCTTTCTATCGTAGCGATGCTGGCCTCACCTTCATGTTAAACTGCTTAAACAAATGCCAGGTTTGAACTGGCTATTCCGTAGATTAAAGAATTGTAACTATGAGCTAATGCATTAATGAAACTGAATTAAAATATCGCACACAAAAATATGTGCCTTTCTGTCAAAATCTTAAAATGGTAAGATTTTAGACAGCATTTTTTTCCTACTTTGGTTTGATAAATTATGAAAATCTATGAGCAAAATTTCTACTTCGTTCTCCTTCCCCTCCACAGTCTATACGTTAAGAACATCTGCACGAAGTTTTTCAAAAATTTTTCGACTGTTACTTTTGTTATACTACATTACGCTACCATAAATAAATCACACATTCGCCTTGGCAAGTGTTGCCACGTAGGGAAATAAAAGGCCTTTTGTTTGTCATGTACGTGGCCTCGAGCGAAACCAGTTCTCAAAGTGCTGTCATCTGTCAAAATAAGACACGTGTAATTTATCGTTCAAATTCAATCAGTCTATAACTGATTAACAAAGAATCAATGATCTTTGCTAACCCCAATATATAGCAACCAGTATAACAATTATATATATAGTCTTTGGTAACCAATATTACAGCAATCCACAGTAATCAGTTTATTAGCTTAGCAGAGAAATTTAAAAGCAATATTTCTCAGTAATTTAAATCATCAGTTTATTTCTTAACACTATAATCAATTTAAATAAACTTAAATAATTTATAGTATTCAGCTCACAAGATTCTTAGTCTTCAATATTCAACTCATAATTCAAATCTGCATGATAATTTTTATAAATACGCAAATTATTATTGCAATTAATAAAACATGTTTCTAATTCTATATGCTTCGTACCTAGTACAGAAACTTTTTTGTTTGTTTGTTTGTTGTTGTTTTGTTTGTTTGTTTCGCATTTGATCTTACGATTTCAGAAAATAATGTCAAAATATTTTAAATGGATTAAACTGAAATAGTGGAATGTGGTTTTCTTCATCGAAATATTCGTTTACTTATTGTTCTTTCAAGAAACACTTTTCTAAAAATAAAGTAGTGAGCTTGAAAATTAATATTTTTTCTTTTTTGACAGATATAATTCTATCAACTAAAAAAATATTTACAATTTTCTTAACGTCTTCTTGAACTGCCATTAGCTCTCCAAAAATGTGGTTTAATCTTTTTGAAGGAATTCAAATTAGATTTTTTTTATTATTATTTCCAACTTAATTTCCTCCTATTGTCATACTATAAATTTCAGTTGCTGTTTCAAAGAAATATTCTTACCTCGACTTTTATTTTCCACCTCTAAAATTGCTCCTTTGAATGTTCGATAGGATTTAAACCTAAACGTTAAAAAAGTTGCTGAATAATTCTGGAAAATGAAAAACATTGAGCCTCGCTTTCAGAACAGTAAGCCAGTATGCCAAAGCTTTTGTAAAGTTTGGGAATTATTTTGCAAGTTAAGATTCAGATATTGATATTCAGATAATATTGTGTCGATGATATCCGAATTCATTAAAAATATTAATATATTTTAGCGATCCATTATCAGATCAATATACTTAAGATAATTGTTTAAAGAGCGATATACACTCTTGTATCACAACTAATGTTTTACTACTTTCTGCTGTTAGAATTAACTTCAGTTAGAGAAAATTTCTTTGAAGCTTTTGTGACTAAAAATTGACTTTACTAATCAAAAATAGTATAAAATCAGTTTCTCTCAATAACTATTACCTTATGCTAGATATCAGAATATTTTTTTAAACAGATTTTGAGAAAAAAACTACGAAATATTTCTGCTCTTCCACTGTAGTAGAATTTTTAAGCAGCTTATCGCGCTTCTCTTTAAGTACCAATCCGGTGGAAGAAGTACTGCAGGGAAATCACCCGGTTGGTTAGTGTGTGAATTCATTCTGTAAAAGCTCTTTTGCTTTTATTGAATGAATTTGTAACAGCGAAAAAAATAAAAGGGGGAGGGCGGAAGTTCTATATCTCCCGTTTTACTAGCCCGATTGACGAAATTCAACTTGCATTTTTCATGTCTCGAAAGCGCGACTTGGAATATGTATTAGATTTATATGTATCATTGTTATAATATAGGTATTTTAACACAAAATCGAACTTTTTCTAAAATGACATGCCAATTTTTTTCAATATTTTGATTCTACTGCTCAAATTATGTCAAACTACCAAGTTTCGTAAAAATCGCACGAGTATTTTTTAAAAAATTAGCTCTCAAAATTTTAACTCCTCAATGTTAATTGAATTTGGTATATATTTGTTAATATCTCCTTTTTTATTAAACTTATTTGATTTTTCCTTTCAGATTTCGAAATTTAGTCCATTCCAAATAAAATTAGTCCATTTTTTTATGATTTATTTTTAAGATTTGTATTTTTAAATAATTTTTATAAATTTTTCGGAAAAATTTATGGATTATAACCTATAAAATTTTAAACATCGTCTTAAAGTAGATGTATTTCTAGGCACACTTGCAAAATATTTGAGTTTTTTATTTGAAATTTTCTAAGATATACGTGAATTTAGATATTGGCGCGTTTTGAAATTTGGCATATTTGTTATATGCCGTAATAACGCCAAACGTGGTTTACGGAATTTGTTAAAATTATTTGAGAGTATGAACGATGGCTTTTTTTTCGCTCGTCCACAATGAAAAAAAGGGAAAGGAAAATAGTTTGCTAATAGTTTAGTTAATAGTTAAGAAGTTCGCCAAGTAAATTATTCTTGGCGCAAACTGAAAAAAAACGCGCCAGGATAAATTTTTGAATTTCTCCGTAAATTTCGCACTAAGTTTTAGAAAATTTAATATTAAGGCATAATGAGTCGTAGACTCGAAATATGGTCAGTTTCAGTCCAGACACGTCGAAACATATTGGATGTGATTGATACGACAGCATGGATAATGCGGATTTTGAGTTCACTATGGTTGAAGGCTATATGGGTATATTTTTAGCAACAAAAGTGCCATCTCCCCCTAAAAACAGGAGGGAATAAAAAAGCAAAGATGTTCTAAAAGCTCGGCGAAGAACGTATTGTCATTTGCTTCTTTGGATGCTTATCATAACACAAAAGGATCTCACACACAGCAGCTGTAATATTTGACAAGAAACTTGGATAACTGGAAACTTGGGCAAAAAACTTGGAAGTTTAGTTTGATATAAGGCCAGGGCTTAATTTCTAAAAGTAGAAGTGCCGGAGCCCTATGGAAGACCGTTAGGAAAGAGGAAAAAGACTAAATAAATAAATAAAATGACTATTAAAATTATTAAAAATTAAAAAGTTAATGATTATTAAATTAATTAATAATTATTTAATTGATATGAATATTTATTATTTATTAATTGATAATTATTATTTATTTAAGTAATAAATAATTTATTATTACTTATTTAAATAATTAAAGATAAAAGTTATAAGGTATTTCTACCACCTTCTTCGCATGCCTTCATGGTGTAGTGGTCAGCACACTCGATGCGAATTCGAGAGGTCCGTGGTTCGAGTCCCGGCGAGGGCATTGCTAATTTTTCACTTTTCCTGTTCCAAAAAAATTCTAATGACTCTACAAGGGGCGCCCGAACAAAAAAAAATGTAGTGGATGATGATTCTCCACCACCGGGATTAGGCGATTGGGTCCCCTAATCCCCAGTCGCCCTTTAAAAGAGAGCGTATATAAAGTATTTCTCCCGCCCTCTTCGCATACCTTCGTGGTGTAGTGGTCAGCACGCTCGACGCATATTCGAGAGGTCTTTGGTTCGAATCCCGGCGAGGGCCGGAGCCGGGCTCCGCAATTTAAGTTCTGTATAAGACAGGTAAATATGTGCTAAATACATTGTTTGTTAGAAACATTTGCAACAGGTTGATTCTTTTTTCACTTATGTATTCCATTTTCATCCCGCATTTCTTTCGTCTTTCCTAACTCTTCTTTCTTTACCACTTTTAAGTGTTGAAGTAGTAAACATTCTGATTTTCTTCTTTAAACTAAGCATCGAAATGTAATGAAGAAATTCTTCTACAGCTAAGTAAACCAGGAATTCTTATACGCTGTTAAATGCATGAAATATTGCTTAAACTTTTTTTTATTATCTCATTGTTTTCGGTTACCAATAAAATTCTGTCCATTATATATAATAATCAGAAAGAGAAAAGAACATTATTGCCAATCGACGATGGATAATATATTTCATTTATCTTCGGCAGTATAAATGAATGTTGCTCATTAACATAACGATGTTAATAGTTTAAATGTCTTTTTATGTGGACTTCTCAACATTTTCCAACAAGTGTTATTTTATTCTATGTCTCATATAAAATTTATTTATTTTAAATTTTAAGTGACCAGTTTGTCAGGACTGAGTGTTCTGTGCATAGTCTTGGCAAACATCTTTGTGAAACTCCTTAAAGTCCTTAAGTCCTGATCTGGAACAGGGACTGAATGCAGCTATGTTCTGGTTGTAGATACTGTGATTAAGTGGTAGAATAACTGCACTTGAAAGGGATTTAAAATCCTCTTTTATTAAATCAATATTATTTACAACCACTTCCCAACTCGGGAGGGATACAGAAAGTAAAAGACCACACTTGAGTCTAAAATGAACAATCAGGTAAATTTAAAACTAAAGCTAAATAGAAATTAAATTACTCTTTGCTCACAGAGCTATACGCGGAGTTGGCCTCTAACTAAATGGTGCGTAGCAAGATTTACTAATACTAGCGCACTTGGATTTATTTCAATAAGCAATCACGTAGCAAGCACTATGGCTTAGAATTTAGCTGCTAGCTGGTCAGGCGAACGTCGAATAGAATGACCGTGATCTGAGACTAAAAGCTCTCTCACACTGAGAGGTTTCTACCTTTTGCTTAAATAGCACTTGGCTCCACTTCAAATTAGCATAAGCTGAAAACGCGCGCTTCTTCTAACGGGAAGTTGAAACATGAGGAGAGATAGAAAGATTTAAATTAAAATAAAGCTTTGTTAGTTTAACTAAAACCTTACAAGTTTTCGTTTGAGATGTTAGAATGTTTTCATGTCGCATTTGAAAAAAAATATTTCCCCCGACTTCCAATAAATAAATGTTGCAAGCCATATAGCTGAGGGGGGAAGTGCATATCCACATCTTGTATAATTAAATCTTTTCTTTATTTAAATAAGTGTAAAAGTGTTGCTTTGTAATAAACTAACATTTGTTGTGAATGGTTTTCCCTTCATCATTAGACATTGCTATTTTAAACAGATCCTTTTAAGTATGTGATTTTATGTTTAGAATTTTAAATTTCTGGAGAATTACAGCTGCTTTAAGAGTAAATTTTTTATCATCCAATAGCGGACACTAACCTTTATAGGCATTGACCACTACTAAGGCCGGAAGCGGTAGTCGCTTTATTATGGTGGCATCAATATGTGGGCCACCGTTGCCTCCTATGAAGGTGCAGACAATTTACATCCATACCTTTCCCTGGATTCAAACCCGGACCCTTCGGCATTGTAGTCTGAGTCACTAACCACTGCCCCTCTGAGCGGCTGAAGAGTTAAAATAATATGTATTAAAAAAAATGTTTTTTAGTTTCTTTTTTTAAATTAATAATGTGAAATATTGGACTGCAATCTGAAATCTAAAGTTTACAGATTGCAGTTTTTTATATGGGAAAGAGGAGGAAGAGAAGCGTTGGGAACAATCCAATAGGAGTATTTTTATTATTTTAAGTTTTTAGGAAAAAATACTGTAGTTAATGGCGTTTGAATTAAGATATTTTAACAAATGATTTATGACTGTATACATTATTATTCATTCATTATAAAATGTATAATTATATACATTATTTAACTCATTATATAATTTATAGTTCATTATATAATTATATTCATTCATTATATAACATATAATCCATTCATTATACATTGTAATTCATTAATAATAATTGTAATCCAGAGTATGCATTGTAATTCAAATAAATATATTTACATTTTAAAATTATTTAACCAAACACAATAAAGAAATAATAAAATTGTTCTCTGACGGAAATATAAGGAAAAGGGCATGAAGAGCAAAATAAGAAATTTATTTAAAAAATTAATTAATTTTTTTTGTTAAGCATAAGGTATATTTCTGTTAAATCGTATTTTTTTGTGGGCCAGTGTTGAAAATTAAACTGAAATATTGCAGTGCTAGGTAATTTTTTTTCTCATTTTTACTAAATTATTCATTTGAAAAATGTAACAAAAGAGTTAAGCAGTGGTAAGCCTATTAAATTTAGCTGAATGCTGAGAGGCCAAGGAATTTAATGTAGTTTATAAATACATCTTTAAACGTTGGATTCAATCGAATCAAAGCAGTGCTATCGTTTAGTGAATTTTTTGGTGCATAAAGAGGAATAAAATGTATAAGCAGCAAAACATGCACAAGTGATATAATAATATTATATATAAAATCAAATATGAGAGTTACGCGCATGTCCTCTGATTTCAAAGCAGTGAAAACAGTTTGATCAGTTAAAACTAATATTTAGTCTATAAGGAGATAGCCTCATAAATAATTTAATAAAAAGTTAAGCATTCTGTTTCAAGTATTTCCATTAAATTATAATAAATTTCAAATTTTTAGACTTACAGCGAAAACAAACAAATGGAAATTGTGAATTTATAATTTGAATAATAATATCATTTACACTGTAATTATATTATTTACATTAAAATTAAATAAAAAAGGGTTCATTCTTTCCCAAATTATTCTGCTATTAATGCTTTGAAGAGGCATGAAATCACTTAGAATAAATTTTTAGAGAAAATGAGAAATCGGTTATTTCGAAGTTAAAACATGCGTTGCTAATCTTCATATCTGTGACATGAAAGGGAGCGCACTTTGTAAGTGGACTTTTCTCTTAGTCATAACGCCTCTGCTATCTTATCACCTGACCTTGTTCCCGACTGCTCCGGCGTCAAGCTTGCATGTCTTTTTTTCTATCTAAAGCTTAATTTCATTGGCCGTCGGATATATTCGCTGAACTGCCGCCGCAGCATCTCTCCACCAATGAGCTAGGACTTAAGAAAATCGAAGCGGGCTTTTCTCTACGTAGCAGTCAGGCTCCACCCTCCCTGATGTTTCTCTCTTGTATCGGTTGCTGTGCACGAAGTATTTGTGTCTGTTGGTGTATTTATTGTTTCTTTTTTTTTTATATCTGACATCACCATCGTGTTTATTTATTTGCTTACCGAACTTAGACGATTTTTCGCTGTTAATATAAAGTCCATTAAAAAAGCAACGAAGTCCGTGGAGTTCCGTGAACTGATGCTAGTGTGTGTTTGTTTCCAAAACCCCTTTTGCATGTGGGTTCCGGCGTCCATGTTGTGGAATGGCGGACCGAAATGCAGTAACCAGCTGGATGAATGCTCTCTTAAGTGAACCGGATTAAACGCCACGTTTGGCGCTTATGTTTATTTGTTCGTCTGCTGAATGTCTGACATGAATTGGAAACGATTTATTTTGTTTTTGTGTGACCTATGGTGCCACGGTGTGTGGGAATTTTGTGAAAACTGCATACGATAAAATTATTTGTGTGGGTGCTGATTTGTATTGGAGCCCTCCGTATCAAACGGCATAAAAATTCTGCATGATCGTGCTTTTCCATGGTGCTGGTCAATGCTGAGGGCTCGGAGCGGAGGCCCCCAATGGAAGCCCCCGATAATGCTGTTATGGCACCAAAACAAGCTACATGGATCAAAGGGGAAGATCACATGGTTTTCCTAGACCACGCAAGAATTAAAAGTAAGTACTTAGTATATTTCTGTGAACATTTTCTGGTTCATTTGTTGTATTAATATATTAATTTATAATTTGACGGGACAACGTTTGCTAACATGTTTAAAGGATCGCTTGAAATCTTATTACGTGTTTACATAACATAAATACAAATGTACATGGTTTACCTTGGCAACAGCTGGCCCCTTCTAATCATAACGTAATATTAAGAAGTGTCCATTTTCTATATTAATTCGGCGGCAGAGCGCGTGTTTTGTTCATGACTGGCTTTAAAGTGCCTGAAAATAGTGACCTGGTTATAAAATGTGGTTTAATAAAGTAGAGATCTCTTGTTATTTCTCCGGGGAGGAACTTCTGCAGGATTCGTTGGCGATATTTCAGTTTTCACTCGCCAAAGGCTGATTCGACAATATAATAAGTTGTACTTTCCAAATAAGTTGATAATATAAGGCAGTATGAAAAACTTTAAAAGGGAGATTATTTTTAAAGACAAATATTGGTGAGTTTTAGATACTAGCTTGTGAAGAGTGATACAAATATTTTTTTTGGGGTGTAATTTAGAACTTAATTCAGGTAAAAATATATAGACTTGAAATAATAATATCATTCAAATGACGCACATTGTGTATTTATGTGAATCTACTGGTTACAGAGCTTGTGCCTTTTTCACAAGGGAATATCTAAGCATCATTTTTGTGCAGCCCTTAAAAGGGCATTAAAAAATAAATATATCGGAAAGTGTCAGAGATGAGATAACATAATGGTAAAATTGTTTTTGATAGCTTTTTGAATTTCAGTTGTTTATTTAATTACATAAAGTTATCCAAATAAGTGATCAGCTACTTGCTTGTTTATTTACCATGCTTTTACGCAGTTTGACTAACAAAGACCATTAATCATCAGTTCAATGGACTTCGCATGTATTGTAAGGTTCATGAAATTAGGTAAATTATTTGCAGTCTGATGACTGCAGTGTTATACCTATTTGAGTTACGTGGCGCTTTTCGACCGCTGGAAACATGCATCCCGTGGTAGCCTCCCAGCCAAAGGAAAATAATTTCCATCATTGGAAACTGAAATAACGGCTGTTGCTATGGCCGGAAAAACGCTTATATCTCAGTGCCAATTCAGCAACGTTATCGCTATGTTGGCGGTGTTTACATTTAACAATTTCTGTAGGAAAATGTAAGCCATTTATCCCGATATTTGAAAATTCTTGTTACTGGGTTATTACTCCCGCAGGCCTAGTGCTGTAGTGTGAATGGAAGAAGTTTTTTTTTTTTTTTTTTTTATTCTTTTATATTTCAGTAAAGGTTAGGCAGCTTCCAAAAAATGAAATTTAAATGGCAAACCTGAATAATAAAAATTTTATTTTTGCCTAAGCACACAGACCATTTGTTATGTGAAATAAAATACAACAGTCAGATTAAATTTATTTATGCAGGCCCTAAAACTCAACTTATGCTGTCTTATTTTATTTTTAATTTACTAAAAGCTAAATAATAATTATTTTTCATGTAAGGAAAACAAGAAGCATAACCAATGTTTTCCAGCTAAAAAATAATTCGAGACAGAATGGGTATAAGCGGTAAATATGCAAAATTTTATGCAATACAATAAACATATCATATACTTTCATTTAATTTTAGTTGATGTTTAGAAATATATATGCAGTGTTTTATCGTTTTGTGTTGTTTAAATGAGAGGAATGGTAGTTGTATTTTAAATATTTTCCTGTGTAAATAGAGAACAAATAAAGAAACCAATAGCAAATTAAATTCAAATGTCCTATCTAAACAAGCGATTTAGATAATAGGAAAGGTAATGTAGTTTTAAAATGTGATGTGTTGTAGCTGTGTAGAAGGAAGTTTCTAGGTTTTCTCGTAAACGTCATTCCAGAATTTAAAAAATCTTGAATCCCTAAGAACATTCATTGTTTGGATTTAATTTATGTTTTTGTATCTGCAAGAATTGGCACAACTTCCGTTATAAGCACTACTGGTGATTTTTGAAAATTTCAAGACCTCTAAAACGCTTTTTTAAACTTAAGAATTAGCATTCCGTCTTAGCATAGCCCCATTCTCCTGCTCAAAAGAAGGATGTATTTTTCATTTAAATCTGAAAATAAAAATTAATTAACTTTCAGCTATTCTGTTTTTAAGCTTCATATTTCTTGCCATTTTTTTCCCACAATTTTCCTGTGAAGAGAAATACAGCAGTTTCTCTTATATCTCATTTAGTGTTAAACCTCATTTCATGATTTTCTGAGTTATAAAATTCTGAAAATAATTAAATTGGAATTGCTTGATTATCATCGAACTTCCGGTGGAAACGTTTTGGCGACTAGTTGCTGGTACGTCGCCAAGTTAAGAGTGCAATAACCCTATAACACGTCATAAGCAATAAATACGAATCAACACCTAAACAAAAACGTAGTTATGTGCAAAATCTAAAAATACAGGGAGCGTATCCGTGTGTATGCAATAAAAAAATCCAGAAAACAGTAGTGGGGAATGAATGTAAAAGCCTTTGTAACGCGCGCAAAATAACGGCCAGAAATGAAGGGTAGGAAATGTAAACAAAGAGATAAACAATCTTTAGCATAACTGCCTCCATACAGAGAAACATTCTATGAGTCAAAAATAAATGAAATATAGGATATATAAGTAAAAGCATTGCAAATGCAAGATTTTATATTATATACCATAGCAAAAATAATGCATATGTGTAAAGATGGCAGTAATTTAGTGTATAATTGAAACAAACACACACAGTTTAATTCATTATCTGAAATACTGCAACAAAAAATGTCTACTTCATTAAAATAAAATGCAAAAGATTCTGAAAAGTTTTTCTAGATTCTCGGATAGTAAGCCTAAGCAAGTAACCCAAAAGAAAAATTTAAATGGAGTTGTAATTCGTAATCCTCCCCCCCCCAAAAAAAAGTAAAATTAGAACAAAAAGATATTTTTTTTTTTTGTATTTTTTTCCTGTTTGGACTTTTTTCATGGCAGAATTGCCTTACAATATTTTTCTTCGGCTGCTTAAAGATCAAGTGTTATTACTCCCTTTGAATGCTTATTTTGGATTATTTGATTTATAATTGCCATCCATGAGGAATCTACAAAAACTTTTAAATAATTTAAGTAATGTATATTATATACATATGTACACTGCGAAAAAAAATGGGTCAGTTTTACATCTCCCGTTCTACTTGGCCGATTGATGAAATTCAAATTGCGTTTTTCATGTCTCAAAAGCACGACTTAAGATATATATTAGATTTATATATAGCATTGTTCTCACATAGATATTTTGACACAAAATGGGACTTTTCTGAAATAACATACCACTTTGTTTCCATATTTCAATACTAGGACTCAAATTATGCAATATTAAATTTTTCAAAATTTACGGATAAATTCAAACATTAATCTTGGCACAATTTTTTCAGTTTGTGCCAAGAATAGTTCACTTGGCAAACTTCTTAATATATGGCAACCTATTTTCCTTTCCTTTTCATTGTGTAGGAGCAGAAAAACACATTGCATCGTTCCTACCTTTTTACATTGTGCATGAATGGAAAAAAGTCTCATCGTTCTACTTTCAAATAATTTTAACAAAGTGCCTAAACCACATTTGGTGTTGTTATCGCTTTCAACAAATATGCCAAATTTCAGAACGCGCCAATATATATAAATTCATGTATATCTTCGAAAATTTTGAATAAAAAAACTCTTTAATATTTTGCAGGTAAATACATCTACTTTAAGATGATGGTAAAATTTTTATAGATAATGATTCAAAAATTTTTTTGAGAAATTTATAAAAATTATTTTAAAAACAAATCATGAAAAATGATCAAATGTTATTTGGAATGAACCTTAATTTTGAAATGTGAAATGAAGAATCAGATAAGTTTAATAAAAAAAGAGATATTA
This sequence comes from Stegodyphus mimosarum, assembly GCA_000611955.2. NCBI lineage: Eukaryota > Metazoa > Arthropoda > Arachnida > Araneae > Eresidae > Stegodyphus > Stegodyphus mimosarum. Next base: position 534,248 of record KK116087.1, on the reverse strand, counting down.
ATAAATATATATATAGGTAACTCAATTAACATTGAGGAGCTAAAATTTTGAGAGCTAATTTTTTAAAAACTGCTCGTGCGCTTTTTACGAAACTTGGTAGTTTGGCATAATTTGAGTCATAGAATTGAAATATGGAAAAAAATTGTCATTTCAGAAAAAGGTCAGATTTTGTGTCAAAATACCTGTATTAAAATGATGCTATATAGAAATCTAATACATATCCTAAGTCGCGCTTTCGAGATATGAAAAACGCAAGTTGAATTTTGTAAATCGGCCCGCCAGAACGGAAGATATAAAACTGTCCCATTTTTTTCGCAGTGTACATATAGCCCTCTGTGTAATTCATAATGAGTATGTATATAATGGCTTAAAAAAGTGATGTGGTGTTTGCAGTTTCTGAAAATATTATTAAAATTTTTAAGTTTGTTAATGTTATGAAGTCTCATCATTTTCTTTGAAGTAAGCGGCCGAGTCTTCTTTATACCATGAATATTGTTTATAAGAATAAAACATTCAGCTCAAAATTTCCTACTGTAAAGGCAAAATGTTAATATCAAGTCATAAAAGTAATGGGACACTACATAGACTGCAAATAAAATCATCAGTCAATAAATGGAATAATATATTTGTAACATTATTTTACAAGAAGGTACAGGTTGAAGCAAGGTCTGTGCATTCTCTTGTGTATGTATTAGGTGTTTTCGGCCTTGTTAATTGTTAAGCGTCTGTCCCAGTTTTGAGAAAGAATACCCACGGTGAGGGGCAGGACTAAAGAAAAAGAAGGGCTGGTTCATCGCTTTGAGGGAACGATGCCGACACGAACTCTGTTGGGGAGCAATGTGACGTCACTGGGTTCCTCACATGGACCTTATAAGAAGGTCTCTTATGAGGTCCATGGTTCCTCACCTCGTCTACTGACCAGAGTTTCTCAGAGTGAAAGCTTAAATCTTTACTTCTTAGATTCTTTGAAAGAGTTTTCTTTTACTTGGAAATTGTAGCTCAGGATACTTTTAAAATGAATTAGTATTTAGGAAGAGTTCATAACGGGAAAATATTGAAAAAAATGTGGCCTTGTGCCATTGCTACCTGCGGTAATAAGTTTCGTAATACGAAAGAAATAAATGTGATATTTTCATCGGCTTCCATATAGAAAGTTCAGCAGATGGAAGAAAGGTTGCGTAAGTGTTGCAAAGCAAGCATACATTATTATTATTATTATTATTATTATTATTTTTGTTCAGTCTTTTGTCAGTTGTTCATCATATCAATAAGAAAATTATTGAGATGGCTTTACAAAACTTTTTATTATTATTATAGTGTTTACTTTATTTATTAAATATCCCATTCTTGGTGCTTATAACACATACAGTTCGATTCAAATGCAAAATCACAAAATAATTATAAATCATCATACCTTTAAAATTTCCAATAGACAGTCTCGTGCGCTGGAGATAAAAATGCTTTTTTCTGTACAGTGTTGCCAGTGCTTGCATTGTAATCGTCGAGTTTGTTAATTATTTGTTAATTAAAAATTCTTCAAAGTTTTACAAAATATAAAATAGGTAATAGAACAGGATTATGTTATTAAAAATTTGATTGCTCTAAGGTACCGTTGTTTTTTCACAGTTCGAGAAACATGTATACATTCATGCAGATTCTTCATTATTTAATTTCTTTAAATATAATACAGGGTGATAATATTTGGTGGCTACAATATGAAAAGTATGCTCTGTTTACAGTGATTCAATGCAAAATGCCGTTTCGAGACTCGTGATCCCACTTGTGACTAACATCCTTTTCGGGCTAAAAGTTAATCAAGAAAATGGAAAATTACAGAAAATTAAAATGTACGTTTAAAGCATATATACCAAAATCATAGGCAGGTAAGAGTCATTTTCCTTTAAAAGCCTCCATGAAGTTTGAAGAATATTTTTGAAAATGTATGGGCAAAATAAAAAATCATATTTCTAAACTTGAGAAACGTTTTACCTCGGTCAATAAGCCAACGATTAGTTTATTTGCTGTTTACGACGAGCATTCATAAAAGTTTGGCACTTGAACTGGAATGCATGCCTTGTGTCGGCAAGAAAAGCTAATCAGAAAATAGTTAAATGGAAATAAATCACGTAAATTAATTCCTTTTATTGTATGCTAAATAATATTTTAAATCATTATTTGATTTATTATTTACGTAATATGTTATATGACTTATTTTATGCACTGTGTAGCTTTTTATAAAGAGCTACAAAGTGTATAAATTAAGTCATATAACTGATAAGTTACTAAACATATATGACTAATAAGTCATATTTAAAATAAATCATGAAATTCTGCATGGAGATAAATTTAGCATTAGAATACATACTTTTAAAATATAAGAATGCCCGAGTGTACATAAAGTATATAAATATCAATTAAAAATATTTTTATTATTTTATGACTAAGGGACGCTGCATCGTGATGATTCGTAATAATGCTTTCCTAATAGTCACTGCCAAGGCTTACAAAAATCTTATTAACTCATTTCCAGTGCTAATTGAAACACATAATTAAATGAAGCGAAATTTGTTTGAATTTAATGTATTATGAAATTTACTGTTAGCATTAATTAAATTTTAATCAGATGGGTTTGTAAGGTCATTCTAGCACTGAAAGGTCATTCTGAAAGTGCGTTTGCATAATTTTATTTAATATTTCTGTAACGTAGCTTGTGACATCATTTGCGATATTTTAACTCTAGAAGAATTCTTCGTAAATATGGAAATTTATGAATGTTTTTACATGCATTTGAAAAACATTGTGTGAAAATGAACCACATTTAATGCATATTCATCTTTAAATATTAGTTTAAGCTAATGTTTTACGCGTACTATAGTTTAATTAAATATGCCATAGCTACATTACTAAGTCAGATATAAATGCATATATATTGTAATTTCATGAGACAAAATCTCTTAATGATATTATTTACCAAATAATTCTTTTAAAACCTTTTGATTTTCAAGCAAATACTCATGAAATCGAAGGCGGAATAACACACTCAAAGCAGCAAGCGAACCCAGTTACGTCATCAGTCTCTTCTTCCGGTTTACGCTGCGAGAAGCTGAAGAACCAGCCCTTTAGCCCTGCGGTGGGGGTATTAGAGGGTGAAAATGTTCTACTGAATATCGCGAAATATAGTCAAAAGCAACTGTAATTGAAGATTTCCAAACTTAAAAGAAACTTTAATAATCAGCCTAATTGCTAATTGAGATAGTGTTAATATTATAGTCTAGTATTCTGTGTGCATTGGCCAGATGATAAGCAAGAATTATACTTCAGTAAAGGAATGGAAAACTTCACATATTTTCTTCAAAATCTATGAGAAATAAAAACTGAATATTTGAATAGGCTAATCTTTCATAAGACACAAGTTTAACCCCTTCTTCATCGCAAGGTTTTGAAGAAATTTGTTAATAAATAATCAAATTTTTTTATTGATTTTTTAAAAATATTTATAAAATTCTAAATCAGTTCATATAAAAACACTGTAATTTCTCTTAAATTTAATGTTTTTTTAACTATATAAATTTTTTTTATAAACTTACCTTATTTAATCATATTTGGCTTTCCTTGCACACCCAAGCTAGGCGGGAATACTTCAATGTAGGCATGTAAGAAATATATGTAATTTTTGGAGAGAGAAAAAAAGGTACTCTTCTGTTATCGGGGCCGTGTTCAGAAACATATGTACATATGGATGTAGTTGCATATATGTGTATATATACATACACACACACATAATGTACATATACACAGTCCAGTCACATTAATGTGACCACCACGTACTTTCCATGTCAGAGTTAAATAACCAATCACAGAAGGCAGGTGGCAGCACAGTGCAGTTGAGCGTATATAAAGGGTGTGTGAGGGCTTCGGAAAACATTTCAATCGTTGGCGTAATGCAGAAACGAAGCGATTTATCCGACTTCCAAAAGGGCATGATCATTGGCTTTCGGGCCAAGGGTGGAAGCATTTCCGAAACGGCTGAGTTTGTGAACTGTTCGCGTGCCGCCGTGGTAAAAGTGTACCGTGCATGGCAAAATGGGACTGTCCAAAATCAGCGACGTGGCAAATGTGGTGCACCACGGGCCATAGATGACAGAGGCGAACGACGGTTGCGGAGATGCGTTCGGGCAGATAGACGGGCTACCGTTGAGCAACTGACCACCAAAATGAACCAAGGGGCTACCAAAAGTGTCTCCCAAAGTACTATTCAGCGAACATTGCTGCGTCTGGGCCTCCGAAGCAGACGCCTGGTTCGTGCACCTATGCTGACTGCTGTTCATCGACGGCGAAGGCTAGAATTTGCACGCCAGTACAGCAGCTGGACGTCCACTGAGTGGCGACAGGTTGCGTTTTCGGATGAATCGCGTTTTATGCTCCATCGGACAGATGGACGTTGGCGTATAAGGCGTGAAACCTCTGAAAGGAACCACCCTGCAACCATTGCCGGAACGGTCCAAGCTGGAGGCGGGAGCATTATGGTCTGGGGAATGTTTTCCTGGCATTCTCTAGGTTCACTGATCATTGTGGAAGGCACAATGGATCAATACAAGTACGCATCTGTCCTTGCGGACCATGTTCACCCCTACATGCGCATTGTTTTTCCTCAGGATGATGGCATCTTCCAGCAGGACAATGCGAGGTGCCATACAGCTGCCAGTGTACGTGCGTGGTTCGAAGAGCACCAGGATGAGTTTACCGTCCTCCCCTGGCCAGCAAACTCACCTGACTTAAACCCAATCGAGCATCTGTGGGACCATCTCGATCGAGTTGTTCGCGCCATGGATCCTCAACCGCGTAATCTAGCGCAGCTGGCCACGGCATTAGAGTCGGCATGGCTCAACATCCCAGAGAACACCTTCAGGGACCTATGTGACTCTCTTCCTGCACGTCTCGCAGCAGTCCGCTCTGCGAAAGGTGGTTATTCTGGCTTTTGACAGATGGTCACATTAATGTGACTGGACTGTGTATGAACATATATATTCATACATGCAAGCATGCACACATTTCTGAATCCAGTCCTGATAACAGAACCGAAAAATCATGTATGCTTTAAATAATATACGCTATTATCTGCCAATGAGAGTCAGTAATATGTAATATTTTAAAAAAATATTAATTATTTTTCTATTTAATTATTTTTCAAACTTTTATAAAGTTTGAAACATAGTCCTACATTGCAGCCTTTACAATAATACCTTGTTTCTCTCTTAATTCATTTTGTATTTGCATTCTTCTTAGATGAATAGACTTTATGTGTTTGGCAGGGTTTTCTTTTTTTCTCTCTCGGTGGTGTAAATTTCGAAAAATGGTGTTCAAATTAACGACTTGATGATGCTTCATTCGACAGATGACTTCGTATTGAAAAATAGATAAAACTATGATATTCATCAATTGCCTCATCAACTAAGTCCAGTCCAAACTTTAAATGCAATTTTTAAGCACCTTTTTTTGTAAACTTTAAAAGCATTGAAAACAGCTTGGTCTAATAGGTGAAAGAATATTTTTCCCCACTGTTTTTTGCTGCTTGATAGCTAGAGAGATATTAATCTAGAAGTTCTACACTTCGCATTGTAGTCAGTCATGACTTTCGGTTTTGTTTTTAATTTTTTACATCTTGTCATTACTTCAGCAATTTCAGAATCATGATATGATGATAATATTGTTACTTGCTTTTTATCCTTACCTTTCAGAGCAAAGATTTTCCGTATCTAAATGATATAACTTCATCAAATTTAAGCTTTTTATTTTTCTGTGCTAAAGAGAAATCCTTTTTTGTTTTGTCTAACAATTCCAACCAGATCTCTTTGATAAGTTAAAAAGATATCACATAATTTTGGTGAAGTTATGGTAATTATCTAAGGTGATGCAGTAGCCTTTTTGCAAAAATGATGTCATTAAAGTCCAACTTATGAAGGTACTGATCAAAATTTAGAATGAAATGAAGTATTTTTCTCAGTACATATATCAGATAACCATATATATATAGTACTAGATTCACTTAGCATGCATATTTTGATACCACATTTTGCTTTTTACAAGGGTATATATATATATATCCACACCAGGATAAACATCCTTTTTCATTTATGATAATATCTGTTTCTGGGGTAATTATAATTTGATATATTTTATTAAATTGCTCGCAGGTAGGCCAAATTTTTTAGAGTTTGGTTTAGAATGATTTTCTGGATAATGAGAATCATTGTTCACAAAATGCTGGTATTTTAATTTTATGGAAAAAAGGAATTTTCACTGAAGTTTTCCGAATGCTTTCTTCATTTTTTTTTAAATAATATTTTGTGATGCTGAAATCGTTAGGAACAAATGCATTTGATGTGGCGATACAAGTTTCCATTTTCTTCTGCCTTTCAGTTTTCTTTTACTAAAAATGTTACCTCATTGCTGAGCATAACGGTTACTCTCTTTAACAGTTATATCTGCTATTTGATCATTTGTTAAATGCTCCTAATATTGTAAAATGCCTAAACTGGCTTGAAATGAAATATTAACATTAGGCAATACTTTGAACTCAAAACATGTAGGACAAATGTCTGGTACATCAGGTATAATTTTATTCCATTGGTGCACCGGTAAAAGTGTTAAGGGATTATCAGTGTTATCACTTCTTCAATTCTGATACTTCAGAATCAAAAGCATCCGGAAAAAGAGCTGCCTTCTGAATCACTTCTTGATTCTTCAAGACTTAAATCCTCTTGTTCACTTGAGCTTCTTATTTTACAAATATTAAATATGAAAAAATGATGAGCACTGGAACTGAATCCTTTCATAACATTTCCTAATGGAAAAAAAAAATTTAAATCTACGTGCTGCTGTTCTATAATTGAACTACAAATATTGTACTGCCATCTGTGAGGCAGCTGTGTAAATATACGAGTTGTTGATGAGGTTGCAGAAAAAGTTGGAATTTCCAGGGCATTTTATTGCAAAAGCGTAACCCATGTGAGATGCATGTGCAACAAAATTTATTTGGATAGGCTACCTGTTTGAAAGGTGGGTATGCTGACTAAGTGTTTAATATTTTTGTTTTGGATAGTTAATTTTTAGCTTCCTGAAGAGCTGAAGAAAATTTTGAAACCTGTGAAACTGATTTCAACAGTAGAAAATGGTATGGAGACGTCATGGTATAGTGTCAGTCTTTGAAATTGCAGTATTAAGGTTATTCATGTTATAACAGATCACTACAAATATATTGATGATTTCAAATGACAGAAAAACTGAACTTGTGGACTAATTTCAATTTCCGTCAACATAGTAACTCTGAACATATTGGTATGAGTGTGTAGCTCTTCCGTGTAGTGTTGTTGAAATATGCGTAGTGCATGTCCAGTGTCCTGCTTTAAACCCTATTGAAAATTTTGGTAAGAAATATAATATTTGAAAACAAGATATTTCTTTAAAACAATGATTGAAATTAGTTCTGCAAAATGTGTAGAAAAATTAAGCTGGAAGTAACGAAAACTTTCTGGTTTAAATAGTGGCAAAAAATATTAAGCTTTGCTTCTGAAGGCTAATAATAATCTAACATATCAGAAAACTCTTAAGGAAATTTTTAAGAATGTTTTTTTTGATAGAATAATAAGCATCCTATTATTTTTTACATGATTTAATTTCCCAAAGAGAAAATACCTTTCAAAAGAGAAAATTTTTGAAGTTCAGTAGTTAACTTTTTTAAAAATTAATGGAAGGAGAATTCAAAAGAAGCCATGTTTTATAATTTCAGTTCAGCTGAACTTGTCTGGATGATGTGGGGGGCACGTCATTATTTGGGAATGGTATTTAACTGCTGCTGGAAAAGATAAGGAATGATTCTTGCATTTACTTTGCGAGTGATGAGAAAGGCTGCTGATCTAAGCGAATTCGATAGAGGACAGATTCTAATGGCCCGAAGACTCAAAGCGAGTATATCAGAAACTGTGCGACTCATAGGTTGTTCGCAATCTGCCATTGTTAGTGTTTATACCAAGTGGATTAATGATGGTGAAATCAGCAGTAGATGCCAGGGTGTTGGATGTCCACATGTCATCAAAGGAAAAGGATGTCATAGACTGTCCCGCTTGGTATGGTAAAATCGGCTCAGCTGACAGCCCTATACAACCAATAGGTCCAAGTGTTTCGGAACACACAGTTCAGCAGATGTCCCACTTATGTGCTTCTGTTGACCAAGTGTCATTGTCTACTATGCCTTCAGTGGGTCTGGGAACATTGAGACTGGACCATGGATAAGTTAAAGACAAGTCAGATGAATCATTTCTCATTCATTGCATCAATGGCAATGTCGGGATACATCATCTTCCAGGTGAACAATTGTTCCCTCACCCCCATAGAGCAGGTCATATACAGACTGGTAATGTGTGGTGTTAGGCTTTGGGGGACATTCTCATGGATGGCTTTGGGACCATTAATTGTGGTAGAATAGAATATCAGAGCTGCAGACTTCTTGAATGTAATTGCAGATCAGTTGCACCCTTATATGACATCCTCAACTTGAAATGGGATCTTCCAGCAGGACAACACTGCATGTCACGAGGCTCGAATTGTGTTGGAGTGGTACGAGGAGCATAAGGATGAATTCCAGTTCATAGCCTACCACTTAACTCGCCGGATGTTAACCCGCTAGAGCACATTTGAGATGTCATGGAATGGTGGCTCGGAGCTCGAACACCACCATGTCAGAATATCTAGACTTTGCATGACCGCTGCTTAGACATTTGATACAACCTTTCTCCTGTCTACCAAGAACTTGTGGCATCCACGCCAAGGCGAGTTGCTGCTGTTTTGCAAGCCAGAGGTTGCACAATGCATTATTGAGTAGGTGGTCATAATGTTTTGGCTCTTCAGTGTATGTATTTATATATTAAAATATAGAAAATTTCTTGCAGCATAGGTAACAGCAGAAAAAATACAGCATATTGTAGATCTTTTACATTTTAATCCAGTAATATTGCCACTTCATTGCAAAAATACATGTTCTTAACTTTCTTTAAAAGTAAGCTTATTTTCAGCAAAAAAAACTAAACCCTTTGTGGTAAATTTTAATAAAAAAATATTTCCCAGCTGTTATTTTGTGACATATTAGTGTGGTGGTAAGAGGTGCATTGCAAAATTTTTGTTTTAAAATATCCGTTTTATGCCTTTTAGAAGTAAGTCCACCACCAGTAAAAGACTGAGAAACCTGACAGTAAACTGAAATGGAAAAATGTCAAGTTGTGATATACATAAATGTTTGGTATAAATAATTAAAGTTCTAGCATTTTCAACTTTGATGGTGGTTCTAACACATAAATCAGTTGTAAAATGGTGCTTTGCATGACAGATGCTTTGCGTAACAAATATCCCATTAACATATGCATGAATTTGCCAAAAAATGTCCTTTATTATGAATTGCACACAGGTATCGTTGCTATTTTTTAACATTTATATCCTAAGCTAAACATGCTTCACTTTCTGTTTAGGTTGCACATACACATAGAAAATGTGTTTATGCATTAAAACAATCAGAAGAGTAGCTGGCAAGTTTTTAAACATGTATTTTATAATGTAGTACAAGGATCACTCAATAAAAAAATCAGTTTTTTTTTTTTAAGAATTTGTTACGAGAATGGAATACGACGTGTATTTATTTTTCAACGTAATCCCCTTCAAGTTCTATGCAGTTTTTACAATGCATTACAAGCTTCTCAGTTCCACATGCAGACTTAGGGGCATACACATAACCAGTTATGCACCGCTGCCTAGACTTCCTCATCATCAGCGAATCTTGAGCCACTAAGAGCTGAAATGTGCTTGAAAATGTGATAATCTGAAGGTGCCAAATCTGGGGAATACCCGGGGGGGGGGAGCAGATGAACTTAAGGTCTTTGATGGTATCTAATGTGGTTCTAGCAGTGTGTGGCTTCGTGTTGTCATGCAGTAACAGGACGCCACTGTTACAGTCCTTAATGCCAGTCTGTACAGTCTAGAGAGATGCACTGTAACAGGATGCCAGTCCACATCGTTTCCTCAACATTGCTGATTTCGAATTTTCACACAGAAGTTTTCTGCATATTGCATTATTTAAATTTTGACCTCTTGGCATGTAATGTTCAAGAATTTCTCCCTTATGGTTCCAAAACAAAGTGAACATGACCTTACCAGCACTTCTTTCAGCTCGCATCTTCTTGGGTTTTGGAGCTGAAGCATATTACCACTCCATTGAAGCCCACTTTTGTTCAGGTTCATAAAAATGCACCCATTTTTAACCTCTCATTACAATATGAGGAAGAAATGCCTCCCCTTCAATTGTACCCCCCTCCTTGTACTGTTGAGAAAGCTCCCTGCTCACATCCATGTGCCTTTCTGTCATTTCTGGTGTTGGATGTTTAGAAACCTACCTTGCTTACACTTTCTTGAACATCATGAACAATATGGTGGCGTGATCCGACACTAATGTTCATATTTTCTGCAATGTCACACTCCATAAAATGCCTCTTTTCCCATACAAACTCATCATCTGTCACAATATTGTTCTCCATGATTGTGCAGACATAGCGTTCTTGATTGTGACAAATCTTCAGCACTTGTCACACTGCATTGAACTTAACTGCTGACTCATAAACTTGTGTTCGTTTAAAAAAACTTTTACCATATTGCACTGCCATCCAGCGTGAATTTTGAGTGGTTTCAACCTTTCAGCTAACAAAAATCTAATGATATTCTGTTGGTGCAAACCTGCAAGGATGCTGCCATCTTGTTTTACTGATTCCCAGCATTCCGTTCGTGAGGCCAGCATGCCAGGCCCATTTGGTAATAGTTTAGGACACCACCAAAAAATAACAAAAGCACAAACTTTCTTGAAGTTTTATATTTTTTACACATCTTTTCGAGTTATTTATTAAATGGACTAATACCACTGAAGAGTTATGAATATTTCTTGGATAGGTATATAAAAAAAGCTGTGAATTTGAATGTTGCCAAGTTTCTTCTGGTAAGAGTGAGGAAAACAAAAATTTAATGCTTTATTGCATTCGTCAACATCTTACTGAAGAAAGGGAGCCAGTACAGGCAACAACCAATGCCAAGGGACGTTAGAGTGGCTGATCTTTTCACTGATGTCATATTTCTGGACTATTCTGAAAAAAGGTGAAGGAATCCAATTTAGATGACGTCTTGTAGCCCCTTGATTTACTTTAGATTTCCAAAACCCTTGCAAGAAAACCAGATCCAAATACTCAAGGACACTGATAGCTGAATTTCCTACCACTAATGAAAGTCTAGAGAGATGGATATTAAACTGAAATTGAAAAGTATGAGGTTGTATATGTACATGATATACATAAATGTTTTGTATAAGTAATTATGTCATAAGCATTTCCAATATTAGTGATCCTAATATTCTTTGGAATTACTTTTGCTATGTTTTGTGATTTTAGACTGTGATTGGGAATGCATTAAAATGTCCCCATAGTAACCTATGTGAAATCTGACTTGAGCAATTTATGTAACAAATACTATTCTAGAACAAATTGCTTGTATTATGTAAGGCAACATTGTGAATTTATCATGGAAGTCATTAATACCTTTGTCAACATCTACAATCATATTTAATAATTAGTCGTATTTTTTTATTATCTACAACCCTGTCTTCAACATTTAGTAAAATTGGCATGTTAGCATATTTTCAAGAATATAGGGACAGTAGCTGACAGATGAATACATATGTTTAAATGCATGGGGAACTGTGTGCTTTATATTTAACCATTATTTTACTTACTGTTATAACCTCACTAAGTGTAAATACTAGCCACATAAATTTTTACTTTTCTGTATAAACCTTTGGATTTCTTAAAAAAATTCTTTGTTGTAATTATTTCTGAACCAAAAAGTACCAGTGAGCCGTAAAGTTAGCCAAAATGTGTTTTTCGAACTGCAGCGTCTTTTTGTGGGGTTGTGGATAATCAGAAATTGTTTTATCTTTTTGTTTAGTAATAAATAAACTTATTTAAAAATAAAAAAAAAAAAAAAAACCTTAAGGACTGAAAATCTAAAAATACTGTAAAATTCTGCAATAATATGCATCTCTTCCCTTATTATTTCTGGAATAGAATGGATAATATTTTAAGTTGATACTAGTTGTAAGAACGCTGTAAAAAGTGTCAAGGAGAGTAACTTTTAATTCAAAAAGTGAATCGTTAGGTCCACCAGTTAATTCTAATCATTAGATTAATGCATTTTTTAAAAATTCATTTAAAAAAATTAAATTTTCCTCTCTGTGTGAAATACAAGCCTCAATTTTCCAATTCATTGTACCATAATTCTTTTGAAGGAATACCAGTTATCTTTTTAGGCTATTAATGTAGTGTTATCATGGATATAGAAGTATAAACAACACTTTCGTTACATTCAAGAATAATCTTTTCATGTAGCCTTTTTTTAAATGTTTATTTGCATGGGTAATCATCTTTTGTATTTCCTGTGTACATGAACCAACAGCATAAACAACAATTCATCTTTCCAGAAGTCATGGAATATTTCTTATTTGTTGTATTATTTTATTCCTAGCATTTATGGAAAGTTTTTATTTTAAGTCATGCTTCTTCTAGTTATGAAATAAATCTGTTTTGATTCTGATATTTTTATATTATGTAGAAATGACATCTTCATCATGCCCATTAAAATGTAATGCATGTTTGCATTAATAAATTTGTTTCTTATAAAAGTTGGTACAAACTTCCTTCTTTCCACTGAAAATGAATATTCTTTTTTGTAAATAGGTAGTGCTTCTGCTCAGAAAGTAGTCTTTTTACCAATTACGTTTGATTAAGCTAAATATCGAAATCAATTTTATTCATCGAGTGGGACCTATATTTCCCAGGGGTGAAAATTTATCAAGAAATGTCAGTTCTTTCACAGCTGCATATACAGTAGGAGTTTCAGGTGTTTTATTTACTTGAGGAATTTGTAGTCTTTTCTTTTTGCTTTGTTCTTGTAGAAAATTTTCTAAACAGCTTCTGAACTTGGGAATTAAAAATTTGAGCTTATTTTGACACTATGAAAAAATATATATTGAATTCTTTGCAGCAATTTAAAAAAGGAAATTCAGAATTCTGAGTAATTGGCATTGTTCATTCTTTTAAGGAGATAAAGCAAAATGACAAATTTCACCCTTTTGTGCCAAACTAGAAAGAAATGTCACCTCCGTATGTAAATTGTTACCATGCGAAAAAAATTATATTGGTTTCAAATGATGTGTCATGAGAATAGGGTTGCCAGATTTTTTTATTAAACAAGACACTTTGCCCCTGCACCACAAAATATTCCATAATTGCCTAAATTTATTTTCTCTAAACATTTTGCATTATTAAAAAAAATTTTTTTAAATAAATAATAACAGTAGAGATATAAATTTGTATTTTCCAGAAAATAAACATAGAGGTATAAATTTGTAATTTCCAGATTTGTTACTCTCCAGAAGAAGCAGGTTTATTGCTATTTTTTATCACACTGAGCTACTTCAGTCAGCCTTGTCACTTTGAGAGCTTATATACACCATATTATATAAACTTCTTCTAGATTCACTGTCATTATCCACCATTATTTGAAAATCCACCGTTTTATTCCACATTAATTTATATTTATCTGTTTCATGTTTTATTTCAGAAAAAATTCCTTTTTTAAGAATTATTTCCAGTAATTTCTCAACTACTTCAAATTCATCAGTAACAGCTCATACAAAAACAATGAGCTGTGCTGTACGTGTGATGTCAGGACCAGGGCTGTGGAGTCAGTTATTGAAAATGACTGACTCTGACTCCCTCATATATATGTAAATATATACACATGTGTTACAGCATATTGTTTTTATATAGAAGAAGTAATAGATGCTACAGGAAAAAACTAATGGCATAGCAAATTTATTTATATTAATTAGCATTTGTTATGAAATGAAAAAACTGGCATTAGTAATTTCTAAGAAACAGCATAGCTTCGGCAAGCTCTTTGTTAGAGGACCGTAGATCCGATTTAACAAATTTTATAAGTTCTAAAAGAGGTGACTTGCAAGAGTACTTCATATTTCTCTTTTCTTCAAAGGCTGTGTAGAGATCTTGTTTGCATTTTTTCATTTTTATATCTAAAGGCTCTTGCTTCTTTATTTTCATTCGCTTTGCCTTAGCCTTTTCAATATTTTCCAAGTATTTCTTAAAATCTAATTCATCACTGAAAGAGGATGATAGAGACTGAGTTGCAGTGTCTTCAGTCTGACTGCCCTGATTTCAATATTCCAATTGTTCTGAGAATAATTTCATTCTTAATGAAAGTTCATAGATGGCTTTCTTTGTCTTTTTAATTTGTTCATCGTCAAACAAAATTCAGTGTTTTGGATCTACATATATTGAACCTAGCAAGATCTCATTGTCTAGCAAACTAGTTTCTATTTTCTTCATTGAGAAAATGATTCCTTCTGCAATAAGCCCTCCATTTCACAAAGAACAAACATCACATTCTTCAATTTTTGCCTCCTGTTAATTCTTCAGATTGTAGCTGTTTTGTGGCTATATACGGTGTAGAAAGCGTTTCCAGTTCTGCGAGATCATTGCACAGTTAGTCAAACATTAGGGTTATCTACATCTTCTAAAAAAAGTTCTTAATTCTAACAACCTCTAATATCATCAAATATGTACTTCCCCATTGCGTTGCTTGAACAATTTCTTGCTCACTTCCTAAGAATGGCATCAATTTTGGAGGTCTTGTTGCTATTACTATTTACCTAAATTTACCAATGAGATTTTAAACTAAATGAAGTAACTATATGAATCAGTTTAATCAATAATGCCAAATATCATATTTAAACTCCTCCCTTTTATTTATTTATTAATATGCCAATAAAATAGAAAATAACTATTTATTAATGTATATAGTCCATAACTAAAAATAATAACTCAGTTTTTCATTAAATGTTTTTTCAGTTCACTTTAATTTCATTTTAAATTCAAACTGTCCAGCTAAACCTGGAGTCGGAGTCGACATCTTTTTAGCGACTCCAGTTCCGATTCCCTTTAACCAAAAATCTGCCTAACTCCGATTCTGACTTCACAGCTCTGGTCAGGACTCTCATCAGCTGCTATTAAGAATGCTGTAAAATCAAGGAATTAAATGTTTTCAAGTAAATGATATTGTAAATCACTAACGATTTCCTTAATACATTCCCAGGCAGCATGCATTCGTATATTGCATGAGAAATATACGTGCAATTTACAAATGGCCCTTCATATAAAAAAACATTACGTTAAATGTAAAAATATGAAACGTGTCGGGGGGAAAAATAATAGATATTTACATATATTTTTATGATAATATACATAAAATTTAGGTATATTTATGTGAAAGATTGCAGTTCATTTGTAACTTTTATGTATAATATACGTCAATTTCAGGGATTTACGTATATTTTACTAAAAATTTATGTATATTTATCGCATGTACGTAAATCTTCCCATTTTTTTGCTTCATATATTTTAGTGAAAATTTACATAAATTCAAGCAATTTTTTACTTTTCAAAAACAAATACTTTATGGAGAAATTTACCTACATTTTTCCTATTTTTTTACTATGCATATTAGAAATCATTTTTCATGACTTCTAGATATATTTTCACAGGTTAATACCATATTTTTATCATTATATTCAGATAATATATGCACATTAAGAGTATAAAAACGCCATTTTAAACACATTTGATTTTCATATACCCGGTGCATTTAGTTATATAGTGATAAATTAGAACATATGTACTGGACAGAGTTAAACTTTACAATATGTAAAACACATCCACACATTTTTTCTCCCTGCATGTGCTGAAATTTTCCACAATTTGATAAATATGATAAGCTAAAATAAGAAACCAAAAAGTTGTTCATTAAGTAAAACAGTTTTCTAAAAATATATGAATAAATATTGTAGAATTTTATATTAAAGTCATTACTGAAATAGAAAATTAATATTAAATCCATTTAAAAGTATAAAATTTTATTTAAAAAATTCATGCATGATCAAATATCTAAGCAAATTTCAAAAATAAATAAGAGACATCTACCTTCTCCCCCCCTTCAAGATTACAACTTCGTACATTCATAAAAACAAACCTCTAGTTTTCTTCACAGACATTCTACTTATGTGTCAATCTCTATGAAATTTCCTCTTTATTACTGACCATTATTTTTTGTTAATGTTTCACAACTAATGATGTTTTCAAGATATAGTAAAACTCACCAGAAATTAAATTTTTTCCCATGTCATTTTGAAAGTATTGTTGTTGAGCTAATACTGTAATACTATACATATTTTGCTCATTAAAAATAATATAGACTAATTGATATAGTATATATGGCAGTCTCTAAACATTTGGTTTGATATGTCTCATGTAAATTGAAAGCAAATTTAAATCAATAAATAACATAAAGGATACATAAA
>KK116087.1:487617-517717 GCA_000611955.2 Stegodyphus mimosarum | reverse complement strand
AAAAAAAAAAAAAAAAAAAAAAACCTTTTAATGGTATTATTCAGAAAATAGCCAGTGGAATTTAAATGTCATTCAACGTAAACTAAAAGGAATCTTAGACTTTATCATTCTTAACTTGGAAGGGAGGAGTAATTCTCTTTTCATATCAGCACCAATATCAACAACAATAATAAAAATCCTTAATCCTAAAATTTATTATACCACTTAAATTTCTGTTGAATTAAATTTCATTTGTTTTAGGTACCTTAACATAAAACATTATTATAAACAGACATTCTGATGTATAATGCATGGATAGGTTAATTTTGGAATACTTAATGATATGTAGTATGATTTCAGTGTTATATCAAGACTTTCAAAAAGCATGAATTATAATTAATGATTGATTGTTCAAATGTTAAATATTTTTCTAGCTTTTTTCCATTGCTTCTAAAAAGAAAGTACTAATACTATGAAAGAAAATATGTAAATAAAAAGAAAATACTTTTTCTTATGAAATTCAGAAGATGCCTACAAAAATCAAAATGATGAAGCCATGAAATTAATACACAGTATTTTAATTATCTAGTTTTACATTAAAGTTTTACAAGTCTTCACAAATATATAAAAGCAGTAGCAAAATGAACCTATTTTTCTAAATTCAGCATCTGAAAAATAAGCGAAGACAACAGTTAATAAATGAACATTATCAAAATATTAATGATTTGAAAAATGCTATATATTTTTTCCCTATTTAATTTTCATGATATCAGATTAAATGTTAAATATAAAATCAAATGCTGAAAGTAAAACTAGCATAGCCACTCTGGTATAATTTGTTCCTTTTGATAAAAATATAAACAATTAATTAATAACAAAAAGTTCCTTTCTTTGTGTCAAATAGAGTCCAGATGAAACGTTTGTCTCTATTTAATGTTACGAATTGTATTATAAATGAAAATAATTAATAATATGCTCTAAAATATCTTACACATTATGCATATTTTAATTCCTCTATTCCGAGCATATTATAGATGATTGTTTAAAGATTACTTAACACTAGGACAGAGACTGCATCCTTAATAGCTGAGAAGGAACAGCTTTATAATGGTGCCAACACCTTTACATAATTGGCCACTGTTTGAAATATAGAAAGTTTCATAAAAGTGCCTTTACAGAAAGGTTGTCCTACCCTTATGAAGACCAAATTGTAACTTGCACAAAGAAACCTTTATAAGTTTGCTACCTAGGTAACAGCTGTTTGAATTAATGTGTTTTGCTATTAGCAAAATAAATGAAAAACTTATTTACATTGCGGACATGAAGATGGACACCAGGAAAGTAGCTTTTTGTGTATATTAGAAATTAATCTGCCAATGCATACAAAGACCTTTTTCATAATTGTAATTGTGACATTTTGAACATGGGCTGACTCAAACAAAAGTATTGCCATCATTATGAAGAATTTCTTCAAGAATAGTGAATGGTATTTAAATGACACCTATGTTCTTTGAAACAACAGTTATCAAATTCTTAATTGCATATAATAATCTCTGAGATATGTATTTTTATATGACTGAAATTACACTTAATCTCTAGTATTTCATAAGATAAGATTTCTTTATAATACAGAAAGATACATTTAATCGGAATTTCTTAAACTGTGGGTTGCCAAAAATTTTAGCAGTTTTGCTATTTCTTTTACTTATTATAATAATTTTACAATTACCAAATATTTTTACACAGTGTATCTGAAAATAGATAAAGATAAGACAATACATACAAACGGAAAAACGAAAACGTTTCAACGCATTCTTTTTATAATATAAACGTTCATTTTACTTGCTTTGCACATGATGACACTCATTTTGCCTGTTACTTATTTAAAATTTTCACATTGTTCTATGTCTTAAAATTAGAAACTAAAGTTAATGACCGAAAACTGCAATAGTATATTACAGTATAAATGAAAAAATTGATACTTGTGGTTTCACTCACATGTGTGTCGGATTTGCACAATGCTTATGGAGTCCAATAAAATTTTCTTAAATAGTATGGACTCCTGAGGTTGTGAAGAAATTCTCAGTGATGAAAAGGGGTTATGACTAAAAAATGTGTAAGAAGTCCTGCATTAAATCAGGCTGAGTTTGTAAAATAGAAACATGTAAGTTTTTGAAAAATGAATGATTTTTTTTTGCTTTATTTGATGATACTTAAATATTAAAAAAAATTGTTTTAAAATACATTAATTAACCTTTTGAACACAGCCAAAGAGAAGCATTTTGCTTAGCATAATGATCATTTTACAAAATGAGCATTCTGTTAACATGCAGTTCTATATATTACAAAAAAATTATGAACAGGAAATATGTTGTTCAGCTTAAATTTTAGACAAGCAAATGTTTTCTGTTTTTAAAATTGGCTTAATGGATTAAAACAAAAAAGAGAATTCTTTATAAATATACATACTGCTGCGGTTTAAAATTTTGTCTAAATGTGTCATGCTTAAGTTTTAGAGGCATCAGAGTAAGAGTTACTTTAATTAAATGCAAGAAGAGGTAGGTACTAAATTAGCAGCTGACCAATAGCACATTTTGCTTTGAAAAGATCTTGAATGAAATCTGATAGCAGAATGTAAGGTCTTTATTTATTAATATAATTTAAGGATAAAGAACTTAATAGAAATAATGCTATAGTTAAAAGCATAGAAACTACAATTCATTTTCTGTTTCAAGTTGTATTCGCTTAAGAGGGAATTCATTCTTGTTTTGTCTAGAATATTATTGTGAAATTACAAAAATAGGGTTACTACTTTCACTATGTAAATTTCCTGTCCTGACCCCCCCCTCCTGAAAAAAATTGTCATTTCACTTGCAGAAAATGTTTGTTGCAAATAATTCAGTATGCAAATAATTCAGTGAACAAATTCAGTTGTGGCTTGAATATTTTCTTTAAATAAATAGAAAATTCCCTTGTAATGTTAATTTATGATCCACATGAAGCTTTTTTCTCTGCTGTTTGATGCAGCTATTTTAAAAAGTTCAATTATGTAAAAATCACAGTTTTTAGTAATATTAAAATAAATTTTCTAAAAAACAGCCCACAAATTAATGAATTAGATACACAAAACATAATTCTGTATATGCATTTGCTTACACATACTTAAAATGAATTAAATACACAATAATTTAAGTAAAACAGTGCCAGTAAAATTATACGTTTTAATAGCTAATAGCAGTTACCAAGTTTTAGCTTAACACATTAATGTTAATAAATTCTTAATTAGCAGGAGGACTCAATTAAGACAAAATATGGAAGAAATGTACTTGTGGAATAGTTTTATGAAGGATTTATTTAAAAGAAGCTAATCATGTTTACATTACACATGGCAGAAACTGAGACAACTCCATGCAACTGAACTATTTGCGAGGAATAGAAAAGTCAAAGTACCACTTCTGGAAGGCTTTAAGCACCTGGGCACAAAGGAGCTTTTCAATTTAAAATAGAATATGAGCTAATAGTATTTGGTAATAAGGAATGATGACTTTCCGTGTTTCACCTGATTTGGTAATTTTTGCATTATAGTATAAATATTAGAAACAGACTTACATGCCACAATTTACTTATATATTTTCCCTGTACTTCTCTGAGCGTATGATTTAGAAACTGATTTATGGTAACAATGTATATTGTGTACCCAAATAGCAAAGTATATATGTAGGTAAAAATAATATTGCTGAAACTGATAAGTCGTTTGAAATACATTATATATTAGTGAAAAGAGGGATGAAATATGTGAGTAAATATGATAAATTAGATTACAGTAATAATAAACAAGTAATATAAAAAACTGAAAAAAGAAATTTTATTTGAAGTTATTTTTTAAGTCATGGAAAGACAGATAGCATTTCCAACTAATTAAATTCAGTTAGACTCTACCTTTGTCATTTTAAACTAATATTTTGATTTTTTCTTATAGTTTTCATAAATTTAAATTTTAGGAATAAATATATCTGTAACAGGATATAAGGGTAAATTGAGTTAATGTAGAGTAGAAAATTACCTTACAATGGATCCAACACGACTTAGTGGCAGTAATGTATCCCAAACGTTCTATGCTTCGTTCTCTAGAAAAAAATTAAAATTATTGTACTTAAACAAAAAATTCATATTAGTTAGAGCAAAACATCATAAGCTCAAATTACCAGAGTTGAATGCAAATCTAGTTTTACTCCATTCTTGAAAACTAGTTTATTATTTTCAGTTTAATTTTTAAATAATAAATAAATAACGGCTTTTAGCTACTTTTTTAGTTTTAATTATTTTTCCTTGTAAAAATTAACCATGCAGAATATTTTTAGGAAATAAACAGTACTTTAAGCATGCATTTTCCACATACTTAGTAGAAATAGTTCATTCTAGTTCTGTTGCAATACATGAATTTATAGGATTTACATTAATCAGTTTTTCAATTAATCAGTTCCAAAAATTCAGTTTTGTAATTTTTCTCGAGGTCTGAAATCATAGTTTCATTTCCTACTGAAACTGTATCAGGACATTCTCATATATACTATCCTCCTCCATTAATGAAAGTTTTTTTACTGCCTTTTCTATTAATACTGATTTCTGTTCCATGGAAAACTATGATACATATGTTTTCAAGATGTGAAAATTTTAAGTTAGCATAGAAACTGTAATCATTCTTAAAAAAGTTTGATTCATGGGGATTTTAGATCAATAGAATTACTTTCCTGCGCAAAAGAAGTATTCCGTTCAACAACATGATTTTACATATCATCAAGATATACTGAGTAAAAATTCCTGAAATGTTTTATTTTTTGGAATCTCATACTGCAGTATTAATGCTTTAGTGAAATACTATGAAGAAAATTGTTTGTTTACATTATTTGAAAATAAACCATTTCTTACCTTATTAGATTTATTTTGGTCGTATTCATAAAGAAACAATATTGAATCAAACAAATCTACCATTACGATTTCAATAACTATGAAATCGTAATGGTGTGGTTCTTTCATATCAATAACAATGAAATCGTAATGGTACATATGTTATTGAGAATCCCAAATCTGTCTCTTTGATGGTCTAACAGACTGGACATCATGTTTACTACAACAGAGCAGGGCACTGACTCACCAGACTGTAATATTATTTTTTTTAATTTACAAGGCAAAAAGAATAAAAATATGAGCAATTTCTTGATTTTATATAAGATTTCTGCATATTTACAATTTGCATTTGCTAAATCAAAATACGTGACTTAGTAAAATATAATTCAAATAATTTCAAATACTAACATTTCAATGAATATTTTCATGCAATTGTAATAATCGAAATAACCATCAAGTTTTTCACTCGAAATATTATGTATAGAGAAATCTGAAGCTGCAGTAAACAGTAATAAATCTATTAATTTGTTTAAAACTTAAAAGAAAATCAAGCATTCTTACTTGAATTTATTTTCTTTCTTTAATTATGACAGATCATTTGAAATAGCGAAAATCAAACAAACTAAACTAACAAAAAAGGAATGCATTTATGAAGGACTTGAAGAAAACTTAATATATTTCAGTAATTATAAGTGCATGAAAATTCAGTATAAAAAAATTAACACAGATTAATATGGAGCAAAAGTATATGTAGCAAAAATACGTGTGTTTCATCACATAAAATTTTATTTTTTAATAGCAGAATATCTTCAAGTTAAAGATTATATGTATATATTAAGGCAGATTTATAAAACTAAATTCAATTAAATTATTTTTAGGAAAAATACCGAATAAATAAAAAATATGAATTTCATTAATAAATGAAAGTTACACGCTCTATTTTTTGGCATAAGGTTGATATTTTAAGGGAAATTAGTGTATGCATTTCTCAGAATAGATTTCTGAACAATTAACCATGCTAAAATTGCCTTTCTTTTTCCATTACGCTATTTCCTGCTCAATTACAGTATGTTTTAACATAAATATTAAAATGCTTGAGTAAAAACAATATAACTATAAGCATGGCCGACTAAACTCAAGGCCTGCCAGTGTGAAAAGATTCTTTTGTGTTTTCGGTAGCCTCCGTGAAACTCCTACTGACCGCAAGATGGCGCTACTATTCTGCTGCACTTTGCAATGTTTACAATGAGCAGAAATCTATCAGAAACGAATTCTGTGTTGTTATATGCAAAATTTAAAAACGATTAATCCGTTAAAGTCAGAAATTGTACCTTTCTATTCAACAAAAATGTTTTTATTGAGAAAGAAAGTATAAAATTTCAAGTTATCTCACTTTTGTTTCATATATAAAGACTAGCTACTTTACTTCCTGCTTGCATCTAAAAAATAAACGCTATTCTGAATTGTACTTATTACAGCTATTTAATATAATTTAAAGTTGATTTAGAGCATATGTTTTATTTTTCAATTATTTATATAGTAAGAAATAAGCGAATAGCTTCAGAACATATAACATATTTCTATTAGTTGTCCTGTGCCTAAAAATTTTCTAGCATCTATTACATATGTAATTAACCTATTAATGCATCATGATCTAAAACTGTATATCTGTTTCTAATACATAAGAGATAAAACATTACTAAAAGAGATTTAATTTTAGGAACTTAAGTTTTCTTTTTTAAATTTATTATCAAATTAACTGTTTCTAGGAAATCTTGAGCAATAAAAGTTTAAACAATTCCATATTTGCAGCTCTGAGCATTAAATACAACATTACAGATATGCAAAATAAGGCTAAACTTGGTAAGCAAAAAAGGCAACCTTAGTTTGGCACATATTTTGAATAAAATTCTAGTTGCTTTTTTGCCTAGTTTTAATTACCTAATATGTTTCTCTTCCAATCACTACTGTATTTTGGATTTGATTGGGGTTAATATTAAAAATTTAGAAATTAAATGAATTGTATTTCAGCAGTTTACATTTTTAATGATGGAAAATCTTGAATTATTCTAATGATATTGTTGATAAAACTGTTCATTAAATCAAACATTATGCTTTTCTCAGTTTGTTACAAAGAAAAGAGACAAAGACACATAAAATATATTTCAACACAACAACAAAGCAACATAATAACTCTCATAATTACAATATACACTTAAGGAAACATTTGGTACATCAAGTGGAAAACTTAAAAACTTGCATGACTAAATATAAATAATATATCCATCACACATGCCCACAATACTAAGTAAAATGAGGTACATACACAATTTTAGACAGCTATGCATTTAAAGTTAGGCAAAAAACCAAGCTGATTAAGTATATCCCATAAAGATACAGCAATTAGACATTTTTACTTACATTCAATGTTAATTAGAATAACCTATATATAAATCTTATGGCTAGTAGTGAGATACTGATGTAGTTCAGTATCAAGAATAGTGAATACATGAAATAAAATTCATGAATTTCATAAAGCAATATTATTACTATTAAACACTCATACACATTAAGTGCACGCAGCTGCTTGATATAAATCCATGTATACTACTCCCATTCCTGATAAATCAGAGTGAAATGTGCACATAGGTTAGAAAATAATAGTGTTAGATATACAAGCAATTTTAGAATCAATGTTTTTACAATAATTTCATTTAAATAAGTACAATAATATAATTAATTTCATTTAAAGAGAATACTATAAGTATTGTGCACACATGTATTTTAAATCTGACAGGATAAGTACAATCCCAAAACATAGAGCAGTTAGTTCAAATCTATATGCACATTATACACACATAACAAACATATATGAAATTTTGAGACTATTATTACTGAATACCAATTATTTCAATATCATTGACCGCACAGAATAAATTATAAAATATTCATTAATACAATTAATTTTGTTTAAAGAGAGTAATGTAAGTATTGCTCATTATGTACACATATGTGTTTCAAATTTTTTACAGGATAAGTAAAACCCAAAAGTATGGAGCAGTGAGTTCAAACCTATATGCACATCATATATACATGACATGAATCACAATGAATCTTGTATAAAATTTTGATATGTTAATGCTGAGTACCAAGTATTTCAATATCATCAATAGCATATAATAAAATATGAAGCCATATTTCATAAAACAAAACGCACTATTAATTAATTATGTATAGATATGGATACATCCTGAATCTGCATTAAGTTGCATACAGCCACAAACTATTCAAACAGCTAACATAAATTCATATGTGACATATTGATGCCTGACACTAATTAAAATGAACTATATACTATAAAATTTTGAATATGGTACAATAGATTAAAATATTAGGAGCAGTGAATAAGTAACCAATCACAGGCAATTTCACAATAATTATTTAATAAAACTCAAAAGTATTGTCCGTAGGCATTTATCCTTTTGTGACATGAGTCACATGATGCCCCATGCTCATAGAAATCCTTTGATTACTGTTTGAACCAATTGCGCACGTACTCCTTGACTTCATCGTCCATTTGAAATTGGTGTCCCTGCAATGCTTTTTTGAATTCACCAAAGTTGTGGAAGTCACATGGGGACAGATCTGGACAAAAGAGATGGTGACTCAGGACTTCCTACTTGAATGCACTATCTAAATGTAAATTATATACACATGACAGAAGTTTCAGTGGAAATCAGAATAAAAATTTATACATATGTTTCTATTTTTTGTATATATTTAGATTCAATTCACATGAGCTAAATATATAGTCATTTAGAAGTATTACTGACAGATTCATTCATTCCATGAGGATTGTGAGGGTAATCAACAATCACACAATCAAATCACAAAATATCTTAATATAATATCATTCCAAGCTTTTCTTTTTTCCCCCAAAGGTTGACAATTGCTCTAATAAAAAAATTGCTTTTAAGTTATTGCTCTCAGCAACATGTTTTATTTTATGTATGTTGTATGTTTTAAAATTATTTTCATATTTCTGAACCAATTTTTTCATTGCTTCGTTTTCTTGCTTAAGAGACTTAACTTTTAATTTACATGCACGCAATGATTTCTGCAGTGCTCTCACTTTTTTAGGCAAAATACAAAGCTTATGTCAAACTAGTTTTGTTTGCGATGAGGTGGAATTTTTGCATTTATGAAAATTACTCTGCATACCTTGTTCAGATAATAAAGCACTTTCTGAATGAACTTCATATCTTGTACTGCAAACCTCAGCTAGCATTTCCAGAGGACTTATAGCGGCATCCATAGAATATGAACTGTCATCTTTGTTACTATCCTTTGTCACTTTCTCGTCTAACACTTTGAACTTTTTAACTTGCCTTCTAATTGTCTGTAAGTTTGGTTGCATATATTTAGGGTAATCTTCAAAGATTCTTGGTAGAGAGCCTTTTTTCAAGATTCTTCTTTTGCATCCATCTTTATACGAAGACTCATGAAAATGCCTACTGCAAACAAGAGATCTGTCAGAAGGTCTCCATAATTCACCAGATGAATCTAAAATAAAGAACAAATGCAAAAGATTATTTCATGCTCTCTCTTTACTATATATATATATATTACATGTATTTCTGAGATAAGGTATTTCTGAGATAGGGTGAAAATGCGGTTTATTATTTCATGCTCTCTCTTTACTATATATATATATATATATATATATATTACATGTATTTCTGAGATAAAAGCATAATTTACTCAAAATTTTGAAATTTTTATTAATATCACTAGAATATAACGAAATAGATTTACTATAAGTAATTCTCCTATTCAAGTTCAAGCAAAAATCAATTTAATTTAAACTTTTAATGCTTGCTGGCATTGAGTGACAGCAGAGATTAGCACAATAGATGAATTGTCAGTTTGCAAAATAAGTGTAATCATAACATTGAGATATGGTTCCACGTAAAATCCCCTCAGCAATTAAACTTTCTTAGTAACTCCAAGCCACATCTTTCACAAAAGCATTGTAGAAGGATGATGCTTTAATGTTGGAAGCTTTAGCTGCTGTGTGCAAGCAGCCACATATATATATGTGTGTGTGTGTCTGTGTATGCTATCAAAGATGGAAAGGGAATCATTTCCTTTAAGGTTTTAATTAGTCAGACATTCTTAACAGTTTCTTAAATTCTTAACAGTTTCATTTCCAAACTTTTATTTCTTTCTTCAAACCCGTTCGTCTAACTCTGTAGCACATATGACCAATATGGTGCAGCAACAGCATTATAAATACATAAAATATGCAGCTATAACAAGAACTAAATTTACCAAAAAGCCTCTTTATAAGAAGTAATTTGCAGGTTATCTTATAACACTGCTTTTATGTTAACCACATCTTAATTAAGATAAATATCAAGCCTGGTTTTATACAAGCAGTTCATACTTCAATCTAGATGTAAAAACTACATATAGAATGAAACATTTAACATAGAAGATCATATAAAATTTGTTAAACACCACAGTCATCTTCTAAATATTTCTTTTTTTTTTTTTTTAAATCAAAGATTCAACCTAAATCGCAAAATTTAAAATAACCTGCATTTTTTATCAGTAGACTGATAGCTTCATATTGACAATCTGGCAATTAATATAAATCATTTTTGTTCCACCACTATTACATGCACTAAGGCAGTGTTTATTATTAGTCTATAAACACTATTCGTAAGTCTTTCAAAATTCAGATTCTACAATTTTGTACAAGTAAACATTACGCCAATAGTCAAAATTATTAACCTTACTGGTCCGCAATAAAACACTGAAACATTTTATTGGTTCTAGGAGTAAATCGGGTTGAGAAACACTGCACTAAGATGTTCAATAGATCACAGTTTTCATTAAGAGCAGCAGTAATTTTAGTGGAAACAAACTCATGCACTTTTCATAAAAGAGAACTATAAAAAATCGTTTAGCTGCTGGTAAATTTCACTCTAAACAGCATTTAAATGTAATACTTACAATTTCATAACTTCAGTTTAATGATTGTGCTTGTGCAACTAAAATTCTAAAATATACTCATCAAATAGCATATAATTTCTTAATGACTATTAGATAACGGATGTAAAATCTGAGATGTCAATTAGAAGACCATAAGTAGAACAAATTATATATTTTATACGCCTAATTTAAATAAAAGTTGATAAATAAAAAAATATTCAAAACTGCTTGTAAATAAAGAATTTTCTCAGTGTCTTCACGGTAAAAAAAAAAAACCCATGAATGTGTTTATGTGCATACAAATACATATATCTATGTATATGAAATATAATTTGATAACATATGAGCTGACAAACATTTTAAATTCTTTTTTATGTATATGTTATATCATTTCATATTTGATGTTCAGAATACAGTTTAATTTCACACGTACATTTCAATTTACAACATGAAAATGTTGTAAATTGAAATGTTTTAATTTCATTTAAAACATATTATTTAATTTCATTTTAATTACATTTTTTTAATCATTTAATTTTAGCCTTTCAATAAATTTTTCAGAAAAAGAAACAATATATATATATATATAAATCAGTTTTAATCCACAGTTTCATCCAATTATATTTGGTTATTCTTGTCAAGTAATCCAAAATAAAGAAATAAATAAGAACACTGAAAGAAACTAATAAATTGATAGAAATATAAAAGCTTAACCTACAGATAATTTTAACATATGTAGCGGCTATGATTCGAAAAGCGCGCCATTTTCTCAATTTTATTTCTTTCTATATTTATCAGACCGTGAGAAGAATCACGTGAAATGATGTAATAAAATTATTACTTTCAGTTTATCACAAAAGTTTCTGCTAACAAAAAAGTAAAATATACTCAATTAGTTGCATTTGTTAAGCGTTAAATAGCGGTAAATTTACCTTTTCGAGATATTTTCTTGATCCATCTTTCTTTCAGAGTTTCCTCGCATGGAAATTCATGGAAAGACACATTTTATTTCTTGTGTTTTCTTGTGGTCTGAACTACAGTATGGCACGCAGCAATATACCATCTTGTATTATTATTATTAGCAAACAGCAAATACTTTATAAATATTATAAATAAAATACACTTTTTGTTATAAATGAGCTAGCTACAAATAGCAAATGTATAACCAAAGTGCAGCGGTTAACGAGCGCCACCTAGTGATGAATTCCGCGAATCCTTCTGAAATCTGGGACCGGGAATTTCTTCCAGTCTGGCAGGCCTTGAGTTTAGTCGGCCATGCTATAAGAAAGTGAGAAACAAGTACAAAACAGGAAGTTTTAATTTTATTAATGGTATTTTATATCATTAACAGTACCAAATGCTGAAATGATTCGGCACGTTCACCAAAGAACAACATATGCTTTAGGAAAATCACATTTCCTAAAGTGAATCTATTCATAAAATTTTACGTAGGTGATCTGATATTCGTGAAATTTAACGTAATTGAATCTGATATAGCAACCAATACATATTCTTTGCAGCAATGTCGCTGCCATTGCTCGACTTAACAAATATTCCATCACACCGCCAGAAGTAGATTTTCCAGCTTTGCCATTGGTCAGTGAACAAGAATTAAAATGCTTTTTTTTTTTCTTTTTTGATAAGCATATTAATAAATCCTTTAAATTAGCATATGAAATAAATTTATTTTTGCACTGTATAAATTTCGATTCACACCGCCTCTATAGTAAAGTAATAATTAAATTTTTCTACGAAAATTAGAAATGTCTGTCTATGCGCATGCTCAGTGTTTATTTGTAAAAGGGGTAGTTCTGGTAAGTTAGCGTAAAATTAACCACATAAATTTTGAGTTCAAACCGGAACGCTGTATTTATTCTGAAGATATCCATATTAAGAATGTCCTTAACTGTTTCAAGAAAAATATAAAATGTAATATAATTATTTACATTTATTTATTTTTCCTTCATATAAAAATATTAAAATCACTATATCATTTTCCCGTATATTAATCACAATTAAAAAAATTTAGCCTCATGTGATTTTTATAATAAAGACTAAAGGAACTGATTATGTAAAGTCTAAAGGAACTGAAATTTATGTAAAGTATCAGGATTCAGCTTGCAATTTCGTAGAGTTATTATTATGATTAAATAAAAATATTAGTATATGACATTAATATTCATTAAAAAAACCTCTATTTTTGCACATACTTTTTTTTTTGTTTGAAAGGGGGGGATTGTGAAATGAGAAATAGAGCAACAGATACTCTGAATCATAGATTTTTTTTAAAAGGTTTTTAGAATTTGTATAATATTCGTAAAAGTACTATGTTGTCGACAGTTTTTATCAGCATATTTTGTTCTGTATAATTTTCATAAAAATAGTGTGCATAAAATATGGTGAAACGGCGATAGCTTCTTCAGTTTTTATTTATTTATTTATTTATTTATCCGTAACACTTTTGTAAAAATAACAAGCAAGTACCACACCCTTTTTTCACCAAAATGATACGTATATTTTTGGGGGCATGCTGCCTGGGTTCCACTTCTATGTTGGCTGACAAACTAAAATTTTTGAGTAATTGTTGTTTGTCAGGATAAAAAAGTTCAGCAGATTTAATCAATCTTTAATAAATTCGAAATTGCTAAATGATTTTGCTCTTTTTGCAATCATATACTAGGGAGTGAAACTTTAGGGAACTGTTCCTTCATTGGATTTATTTGCTTCCATGAAAACATTTTGTTGTTGTTGTAAGCCAGATTTTAAAAATTGTAACTTTTCTTTCCTCAGTTTACCTTCCATCATTTCAAATTTTTCCTTATGATTCATTTCGTAGTGGCAACATAAGTTGTTTTCTTTTTGGACTGATATTCCTTTACTGCAAATACGACATATGATTTGATTGCACACAGCACTACAAAAGTACATAATTTCCCATTTATCTTGAAAAACACATCTTTCTTCTGTCACTTTCACCCTTTGTTACAGACATGGCTTGCAGTTTTATCTCTTAATTCAAATTGCAATTTTTGTTAATACCTTTAATTCAACAAGATGAATTTTCATATGAAAGTAACACTTGAATGTTTTACACAATTTCAAATGATTGCTATTGATGTAATATAGATCTAACGACATGTATGAATAACAGGTTTACAAGCTTTCACTTGGAATATATTTTTAGCAGTCCGTGTAACTTCAGTTGGAATGCCACTTTAAAATTATGTTTTTGTGAGAAATGCCTTGTAAGCTGAAGGACAAGAAGCTTTTTTAGATGATAGCGCACTGAAATGGGACCAAAAAATTTACTTTTTAAGAATTCATTTACTTGATGATGTATGTAAGCAAAAATTGCTAATTACGCCTATGTGATGTGGTAAAGCTGACTGTAAGCGGGATTTGGCTTTTGGGGTTGGAAGTTCAAATCCCATACACTTTTCCCACTCTGTTTGCAACTTTATTAGCTCTGTGTTCCAATTTGATCTATATTTGTGTTTTATAATTTATTTATATTATTATGGGCATTAAATATGTTTTATTTATGTCCTTATTTATTTATCTAAATTTTCCCTGTAAGAATTTATTATGTAAGTTGTAATATGATACAAGTTTAAAGCATACTCCCTGTATATATATATATGTTTTCGTTTCACTTTTATGTGAATGTGCATACATGTGCTGAGACTTTGGGATGTTTCCAGCTCTAACCTTTCACTACCAGTTAACATGAGACAGTTTTAATGCCGTAAACATTTTTAATAAAACATTCTTTTCAAAAATTTATTATAATAATTGCTTTAACATTCAGTCCTTTGCAGATCAAGCGCAGGAATTATTTAATTAAATATTTCTATTTTCCTTACCTTATGTTATATATTATGATATCTTTATATAAAGAGAAAAAAACTTTGACTTCTATAGAAAGGATATGAATTTAAAATTTATAAATTAAAAATAATATTTTATGAATTATGCATTAAACATAAAAGCACGTAGTGCATTTTAAAACATAAATGAGATTTCTAATAAAGTATCCAGCTATGACACTAAATAAATTGATGCTAAATTTAAAAAATATACAATCTCGCATGGCAGTAAGCCGTGTACAAGCATAGCAAATTTTGTGTAAATATTGTGAACCTTTCTTTACAGTTGCTCTGTATTTTTAAAGTACCAGCTATTTTTAAATTTGTTTTAACTTTTTTATTTGTTTTGCATTAACACAGTAATTCAAAAATAAAATAACTCATGCAGAGATTACACTAATCAATATATCTTCCCTATATTCCATCCTGAAAATCTATGTATGGACATTATATGATGCATACTCTATACAAGCATATATGGTTTGTTACTTTTTTTTCTAAAAAAATTTTTCATCTTCTTTGATGACAAAAAAATTCATTTTCTTATGGCTTGAGGCTGATGAAAACAGAAAGTGAAGTAAATCTTTATACTTACCAAGGTAATAAATGCTGTGTAAACCCAACACTTGCATAGTGTCGTGCAGAAGTTTTGTCAGAGGTTTAAGTATAAATAGTAATGTCAATTGTAAAATATATATCTATATATAATATTTTCATAGATAGGATTAGGGATGATGAAGCTTGGCAGTCAGGTCACATCAGTATCCGGGGTGTTGTTGCAGAGGGAGGGAAAATGAGACAGAAGAATTTCACTTTAAATTTCCATATCTTTGTTCTATTAAATGACAGATCATTTTTCTTTTAGATGAAGAGCACCAAATTACATATTCATAGTGATTTAAATTAGGTAATACCAAATTTAAGATTCCTCCGTCATAACTTATGGAAATAAAGGAGAGAAAGATAAAAAAAACAGCAGAGATTCTAATAGCAGCCGATACAGGAAGCAGTTTGACTCAAAATGGCAGGTATCTTGCTATTTATAGTGGCAGTTACATAACATGCCAGATTGTTCTCAAAAGTACTAGTGTAGGAGAAAGATCTTGAAATTGCAGAAAGTTAATTAGTGATTGCCTGTTCGTGTAGAGCAAAGCCATCGTATTTTTTATATTTTACATCCCCCCCTTCAAAATGAGAGGCCGGGAGAGCAAAGCATTAGTACATTAGTGAAGCAAGGAAAGATTAGAGTATAAGTAAAGACATGGAAACATCCAGGACATGGCGTACAGGCTTGAGCTATGCCCTATCATAACTCATGGTCTTTCTCATATAATTAGAAAATACTTAATTATATAATTTTACAATAGAACCTATAATTTATAAACAAACATATAATTTATAACTGAACATTAATTTAGAACTATAAGACAATACTAAGAAATAATAAGTATAAGAATAATATCAAATAATAAATTAGAATTATAAAAGGCCTCAACTTTCTTCAAAATGTCCATTGAAAAATGAAGTTTTTTATTAAAATCCTTTTCACAAAAATAGTCGAAATTGAAGGAAATGTTTTTTAAAGTCTGTTAATGGGGAACATCTTTTTATGTAAAAATTAGAAGATATACAATTTATGAGTAAAGTATTATAATTGCGTTCATTCTTCCTGTTGTAATTAACAATACGTTGACATATTTTGAAAGCAGTGTAAAAATTCAATACAAAACGTTATGATATAATACCCTAAGAAAACAATTCCATATAAATCTCTACTAATATGATGCACTGTGACAATAACACCTTGAATTAAGTTTTTGGCATGTCCTCTCCAACAAATCAGCATGACTAATTGCTGATGGTTGGGGGGGGGCTGCATAAGTACATAATATCAAAAAACCTCTGTTGCCTAATAAAAGTAACTGGTTTTTTGCATTGTACCTTATATCAAAGTGTTTTGTACAAAAAAAAAACTTTTAAACGATTCAAAATCAAAATGTGAAAAGTACAAAAATCCTACAAAATTAAAATTTTAAGACAAGTAACTTGTGTGATTAAGTTAAAGGCTTTTCTAGAGTTTTGGAAACTAAAAATAAATATTACCTTACAACAAGAAGAAAGAAGAAAATTTTGTTACAGAATTCTGTAAAAGAAAATTTTTGTTGCGTGTGCATGTCTGTGGTAACACTTCTGTACTAAACTATTGTCAGAGGATCGTGGCTGGTAAGGAAAGTATGTAAAAACTCAAATCAGTTTCTTGGCCATAGTTGAATCTCCTAACAAAAATAAATAAATAAATAATAAAAATAAAGATAAAATTTTCAGGGGTTGTTAGTAGTATTACCCGAAGGACAGCAGACATGTGCTATCATTTCTTGTATCCTTCCTAAAGAGAAGGTACAAGGAGTAATACACATAGTGTGAAACATAGTGTCGGGAAAAGAAATAAAAACATTCATCTTCCAATGAAAGGTCATGATCGATGAAAACATTTTGTCATAGTTGCGGTTTGTAGTCTAAATCAGGTATTAAATGTCATAATCGGGAAAAATTTTAATGGAGAATTTTGAAAAAGTTAAAAAAAAATTAATTTTGGATAGGAACTGGAATTCTACGATTTCTAACAGTTCATTTAAATTCACTTGCTGGATTAAAAGGTCTTAGTTTAGTTGAATGGAAAATTTCTGATTTCTTTTTAGTTAGAGGATTAGGTGCATCAATTTCATAAGTAACTTCAGAATATTGTTTTAAAATTTTGTAAGGGCCTGGAAGAGGATAAGAGAGTTTACGTATATTAGGATATTGGAATTCTTCATACATTACTAAATCACCTATTTCAAAGTTACTGGGTTTATAATGAGTATCATATCTTCCTTTATATACATTGTGATAATCATCAGATCTTTTTTGAGCAATTTTCCTAGCTTCTTCTATTGGTGGATAAATTTCTTGATTTTGAAGTAAAGAATCATAAGGTAATTTTCCATACATTAAATATGATGTTGGGAATTTTGTTACAGAATGAGGTGTATTATTATATTCTTCGGTTACTTGGTAATAATTTTGTCTATGCAATGTTACCTGATAAGAATTCAGTTTGCATTTCAATCTAGTTATAATAATATTCAATCTAGATAATTGTTTGATTAACACAATTATAACTTTACTGTTAGTTTGGGCTCTATTTGCAGTAGTTAATAATTGTTTTACATTATGATTCCTTAAGAAATGTTTAAATTTATAAGATGTGAAAGCAGCATTTTTATCACTTAAAATTTTCTTTGGTTTTTGAATTTGAAAAATTTGTCTTAAGCAATTTATATCAGTAGTTAACTCTTAGAAGCAAAAGTCCAAGTATACCTAGTTATGTGATCAATAATAATGTGAATATACTTTTTGGTAGAATTGTAATAATTTAAAACACCAACATAGACAATATTTCAAAAGGTTCACTGACAGATCGTAAACTTCGTGTTAAACCAAATTTCTTTTGTTTAGATTTCTTATTAAACTGACATACTTCACAATGCTTGCAATAATTTCTGACATCCTTAACAATTCCTGGCCAATAATATTGAGGAGATAATAAATTTAGCATTGAGGACACGCCAATATGACCAAACTGTAGATATGCTTTTTCAAGTAATTTAGTATGAAGAGATATTGGAATTACAATTTTATGCAGTCCTTGTTTTTTAATGGTTAACACATCATTCACTTTCTTATATTTAGGATTGCAGACATTATCTAAATTTTGATATTCTTTAATTTCTTCTAATGGTAATAAATTAACTTGCAAACTTAAATGATGACAAATAGCATTACTAGAGAGCATGTCCGCCTCAACATTAGTGGAACCTTTCTTGTACTTACTATCAAAATCATACATAGATAATTTTAAAGACCATCTAAATAAGCGACCAGTAGGGTTTTTAACATTTTTAAGGCAAACTAAAGCAGCATGATCAGTATGTACTGTAAAATGATAACCATGTAAATAATAATAAAATTTATCTATTGCAGCAATAATAGCCAAACATTCTAGCTCAGTAATTGCATAATTTTGTTCATAGGATCTTAATTTTCTAGAATGAAAGGCAATTGCATGTAAATTACCATCAGGATGTTGTTTTTTGAGAATGGCACCAACAGCTTTAGATACATCAACAATACATGACAGGGATATTTTGGATTAAACAAACTTAAAATAGGTCTTGAAATTAATACATCCTTTAATTTTTGAAAAGCTATTTTTCATTCCTCAATCCATTTATAGGGGGTATCTTTTTTAAGTAAATTTGTTAAAGGGGTTCTAATTTTTGCATAATTTTGAATAAATTTATGATATACGTTTATATTTCCTAAAAATCTTTGCAATTCTTTAACATTTTTAGGGAGTTGCAATTTCTCAATAATTTCTATATTTGCATTACTGGGCTGGTATTTACCTGCTTGAATTTCATTTCCTAGAAAATTAATTTTTTTAGCAAAATTACATTTAAATTGTTTTAATTTTATATTTTCTTTCTCCCATATATCAAATATTATTTTAAGATGGTTTAAATGTTCATCGAACTTTGGAGAAAATACTGTAATAATCATCAAAATAATTTAAAGCAAATTGAATCTGATATTTGTTCAAGATTTGTCTAGTTCTTTGAAAGACAGCTGGAGAATTCTTCCAACCAAAAGGTTAGTAAGTTCGTAAAGTCCAGAATTTGTAGTAAATGCTAATTTTTCAATATTTTTTCCATTTAATTTTATATGTCATTAGCCAGATGCTAAATCCAATGTAGAGAAAATTTTGGCATTTGTTAATTGATCTAAAATAGCATCTATTCTAGGGATTGGTTCAGAATCTGTTTTCGTAATTTGATTAAGTTTTCGAAAATCAATACATAATCTAGACATTGATTTTCATCTCTCTTATAGGCTAAAGTTACAGGTGCAGCATAAGGACTAAAAGAAGGTTTAGTTATACAAGCTTTTACCAACTCCATCTATTTCTTTCTTAATTTCACTATTATCTTTAGGGGAGATGCTCAATATGGTCTATAGGCTATTGGTGATTCAGAAGTTAAAACATTTGTAGGGAGCTCAATATTAATACAACCAACATCATATTTTAGCAAATATATGATTGATTATAACTATTCAACAATTTTTTGTAATTTACCATCAGAATTTTCAATATTTTTCAAATAATTACCAGATTTTTTACTATTAATATCACTTTCACGTACAGAATTTTCACGAGATCTTTTAGTACTTATATCATTTTTACATACAAAATTATTTTGAAAAATCTTATCTAATTTAACATTTTTACTCGCCTGGTGTTTAAACTGGTAGACTTCATAATTATTAAAATCCATTTGTAATTTAAACAGAGAAACACAAAATAAGGACAATAATAAATAATTTAAATTAGAATTCACCACATAAAATACTACATTTTTTTGTGATTTTTCCTATTTTACATGGTATCTTAATAATTTTAACCACTGAAATCTGATTAGATAAAGCAAATAATTTACTTAAAGGTTTATCTTCAATTAATTCACCTTGTATACCAATACCATTAAAAATATTTTTTGAAATTACCAATTTCTGATCCAATATCTATGATAGCTGGTAAATTTTGTTGTCCAATTTGGACATTAAAGTATTTTCACTTTTTAGATTCAGGCTTAGGCACTGTGTTATGGTAACTTAAAGAAGAAACTGGTTGATAAGGAAGCCTATATGGATATTGAATTGGCTGCGGCCTATAGGGATATTGAACTTGTTGGGGCCCGCACACTCCTGAAATTTTGATAATGATATTGATTTGGTTGAAATGACCTAGCAGGATATCTAGGTGGATTTTGTCTAAAACTTTGCCTTAAGAGTAACAAATCTGTGATCACTACTTGCACTTGGTACTTCCTGCCACTGAAATTGGGAAAAGTTTGCGAGGTATTTCAATTCATTCCTTTGGTGTATGAATGTTTTGCACAATTAACAACATGACATGGGCTTCTGGGCATCCTGGTTGAGGGTTTCAACCATTGTGATGGACCTGGTTGAGGGCTTCAACCACTTAATTTCAAACTGGATCCATATTGTAATTTGGCTCAAAAATATCTATCAATGTGATTAAATTGTCCGTATGTGACAGATACAAAGTCATTAAAGGTAATTGCTTCTGCTTTGGAGAAGTATGTATTGAATTTTTCCTTTAATGTTTGCCAGTCATCTTGTGAGCATTCCTGAATGAAGTATGCAAGTGCCTCGCCATGCAGGCACTCAGGAAATAAGAGAGGCTTATCTTTTTCATCAATGTTTCTACTTTCGCACTCTCTGTCGAAGAACAAAAAATAGTGACTGATAGGAAAATCTGCTGACTTGGGATCAAAAACGGAAAACTGAAACTTTTCGATATTGATAGTAGTTGATTCCTCCGTAGTTGTTGACATTGCAGCATTTGATCTTGTAAGCATAATCCACAAACTACATCAATGCACGAAAGGATTTTTCCTCAAAAGTTTTTGAAGCATCGAAATTTAAGCACAACAGAAAAAGCAAAAATCACTGAGCTGTTTGCAGATGATTGACACAATATGCGAAGAACTGTCCTTGACCTGGTTTTGGCATAGCAATGGAAGTTAAACTCAAATATCCAGAGGAGGTTTTCCCATGCAGAAATAAATCCTACCGGCTAATTATTAAGCTTTGATATTTTCATCGATGGGCCAAGGAATGATGAAGCTTGGCAATCAGGTCACATCAGTATCCAGGGTGTTTTCATTGAAGAGTGGAAAAATGAGACAGGAGAATTTCGCTTTAAAGTTCCATATCTTTATTCTATTAAGCGGCAGATAATTTTTCTTCTAGATGATGAGCACCAAATTACATATCCGTAGTGATTTAAATTAGGTAATATCCAATTTAAGATTTCTGCAACATAACTTAAGGAAACAAAGGACAGAAAGATAAACAAAGCAGCAGAGGTTCTAATAACAGCAATGCGGGAAGCAGTTTGACTAAAAATGGTGCATACCTTGCTATTTAGACTAAAAATGGTGCGTACCTTGCTATTTATAGTGGCGGTTACATAACATGCCAGAGTGTTCTCGAAAGAACTGGTCTAGGGGAAAGATCCTGAAATTGCGGAAAGTTAATTAGAAGTTCCTTGTTCGCATAGAGCAAAGCCATCGTATTTTTTATATTTTACACATAAATAAATAAAATATATGTATATATATGTGTGATAAATATAATTTTGCAATGAAAATTTCATTCTTTTAAAATTAAAATTGAGATTATTTTTAAGTGTAGTTTTTAATACATGTGTATGTATATTAGAATATAAAGCAAAAAAAAAAGAAGTAAAAAATAGTTACCTATCTTAAGTCCAAAACACTTTGTAAAATGAGTTATATCTAAATTACAAATTATGAACTAAAAAAACCTTTTAAAGCAACAGAAAAATTTAAAAAATGTACACTAAAATACACTCATGTCCAAAATTATCTTTACATACCCAAAAATGATGATATTCAATGAAATATCGAATCAATGTGATCCGTATTTGCAGGGAATGTATGAAAACCAAGCCTAATTAGCATTATCCAATCAAAAGTAATCAAACGGTTTGTGATATGCAAATCTAGGCGTTACGTCATCCGAGCGTGAATCAAGCGCTTTGCGCAAACTGAATATTTGAGGAAATTTCTGCAACATAGCGTTTGATTTCAGTGTGTAGGGACTCAAAGCGGTTTGTTATGGCTTCGAAGTATCATTTGGAAGAATCTGTAAAGTGGCGAATTATCGGCCGTTTAGAAGCAGGGCAGTCAATCATGGAAACAGCCACATGTCTGAATATTTCAAGACAGACAGTCTCTAAGCTATGGAAACAGTTTCAAAATGATGGAAGTGTTGTAAGGAGGCCTGGACAAGGTCGGAAACGAATGACAACTGCTTCTGAAGATCGGTATCTGGCATTAACTGCCCGTCGTAACAGAAAGGCTACTGCTCGCCAGTTAAGTTCAGAGCTTGCAGCCGCCACTGGAACTGTTGCATCACGGCAAACAATATACAGAAGGCTTAATGAAAAAGGCCTTTATGCCAGAAAGCCAAGGGTATGTGTTTTACTGTCTTCACAGAAAAAGAGGGATCGCTTTAATTGGTGTAAAGAACATCAAAACTGGACTGAACATCAATGGTCCCATGTTCTCTTTACTGATGAGTCGCGGTTTAGTTTAACTGGTGATTCTAAACGTGTTTACATCTGGAGGGAGTCAGGAACACGAAATGATCCCTCGAACATTGTGGAACGTGACCGTTTCGGTAGTGGAGGTGTGATGGTATGGGGTGGAATAATGATCGATGGACGTACGCCCCTACACGTGTTCAGCAGCGGATCTGTGACAGGCCAGATATATCGGGATGAGGTCTTAGATCCTTATGTAAGACTTTTCAGGGGTGCATATGGACCTGACTTTTTATTTATGGATGATAATGCCCGTCCACATCGAGCAAACCTCGTTGATGAATTCCTTGAAAGTGAAGACATTAAGCGAATACCTTGGCCACCAAACTCTCCTGACCTTAACCCGATAGAGAACTTATGGGACTACCTTGGAAGAGCAATTGCACGTATACATCCTCCTCCTAGAGATGTAAATGCTCTGAAGACGGCATTGCTGGAAGAGTGGAGATTAATTCCCCAAACTGTGGTTAACAACGTTATTTCCAGCCTTAAAACACGTTGTGATATGTGTGTACAAGTCAGGGGAGATCATATTCCATATTAAATTCGTAAGAAATAATTCTTTTTCTGAATCATTCCTTTTTTTCTTAACTCTCTTTGTCACACTTTATTACCATTTTTATTGTTTCATGCTACAATTTTATATCATATGAGGTGATCTTCAATTTTTTCTTTTGCATTTATGTGTCATCATCTTATGTGTGATTCCACGAAAATTCATTAAATTATAAGTCATAGTCTCTGAGAAATCCGTGAATTTATGCATGTAAACATAATTTTGGACATGAGTGTATTTTGTTAATCTCTGTTTAAAGGTTCAAACAGAACTTGTCAAGGGAAAAGTGCTTGAAGCTTCCAACCAAGAAATCTGTAATTTACTTTTTATTTCTAAAATTCTGCTCTTCTTCATGCTATAAAATTAAGAAAATAAGCTAAAAGTGGGATAACTGTAGGTCAAAAAATTAATATTTAAGAAACAAAGCATACAAAACAACTTTGAGGTGTTGGTCAATAATGAGTCAAGAGTATACTAAGCTGGGTTGTGAAATAAAAAAAGCTTAGTAATTATTATGCACGTGTATTCCTTGGAATTGATTCTTTATTGTCAGAAGTAATTATCAGTGACGGAAACTGAATAGTTGGAATGAAATACTGCCTTTTGAAAAGCCTTTACTTGAATGTCTGCCTTTAATAACAGCATAAGTTTTGCATTACATTTTTTTAAGTATGTGATGTGCTTTGAAAATTTAACTTTTTCATGTATTACATTGCATATATTCTGTTAATGCTTTTAATAAGCCTCATAAATTTTTGTCGTTTTAAAGAGTTAAAATGTGAAGTGATAGATTTGCAAGTAAAAATAACAGCAAAATAATAAAAAGAAAGCCGTTTATTCTGTTACTAGAATACAAACCTTCAATTATGATTTACCAGGTTTGAAGTAATTAGAAAGATTGATGTAAGCATAAATATGGCAGTTTGTGATTAGCATGAAGTTCAGCAAGTTACAGATCCTGTAAAAAGATAGAGAATAGAGTCACTTTGTTATATTCACTGTATAGTGTGTGTTACCTAAGCTGAAAAAGGTGAAATAAATTTTTGGAACCTTTTTTTTTTAGTATCCCATAACAGATATATTGTTATTTAGCAAAACTATATATTGCATTGGCTTCACATATTTCCATTTTTAAAATAATAAGTCATCTCTTCGGAGTGTCTCTCTTATAATACTTAGTTGTT
Organism: Stegodyphus mimosarum; assembly: GCA_000611955.2. Lineage (NCBI taxonomy): Eukaryota > Metazoa > Arthropoda > Arachnida > Araneae > Eresidae > Stegodyphus > Stegodyphus mimosarum. Next base: position 492,973 of record KK116087.1, on the reverse strand, counting down.
GTTCCACTATGTGAGTGATAACATGCATTGTATGAGATTTATTGGTTTGTTCGGTGACGGGGAGCTGGCTACAAAGCTACTTTATAAAGCACAGTATTTCCATTTTGAAATCTTTTTAAAACAGACATTATCTTAAAGTGCTTAGATAACATATTATCATGAAGAATTTTAAGTTCTATGCTTTAATCCTATCACATTATTTGTGGCAGTTGGATATCAATTTCACTCTTGTCCATTTCTCTGAGCTGTCTGCTTCAGCCCTTGACTGCAGTACAGAATCCATTATGTCTTAACTGTTATTTAATTGCTGTACCTCGAATGCAAAATAATACAGACATAATGAATTGTGTCTAAACATTGTTTTAAGCTTCTTCCTTATTATTATAATAAGTGAAAATAATGCATCTTTATACCCACAATTTTTTAAAACAGTACTATTTTTTTAACATGTGTGCATAAAATAATAATAATAATAAAAAAAAAACCTACAATGAAAAAATTTTATTTAAGTAATGCAAAGGAAGTAATGTGCACCTATAATTTAAAAATACGGTTATGCCCCCACATTCACTATTCATAGTGTGCCCAAAAAATAGACTGCCAAAAATAGACTTACTGCATGCCAGATACCATTGGCTGTCAGCATTTTTGCATTCGAGGTGCAGCAATTAAATAACAAGAATGTTCTCATATAACAACCCTATTAGCAGTTAACTGAAAGTCAAACCCAAATAACCTCTGACAATAGCTTCCTGCAATTCAGCTTACTTTTGTCAATGTTTCTACCAGTGGAAAAAGCAGGTGCAAAAGTCAAGCATAATGATGCTTTTTAAAGCCAACACCGTATTCTCTATAATGTTTTCATCAAATAGATGTCCTTTTATTGCAGATTTCAAGTTTATCAAAAGAAAAAAAAAATTCGTACAGTGCAGGGTCTGGAATATAAGGTGTATATGAACAACATGCAGGAATTTATTTCCCAAATATTCAATTACCAAAAATGCTGAATGAGCTGATGCATTGTTGTGTTGTAAAATCCAACCTCTCACTGGAAAATCTGGCCTTACTTGCATAACTTGGCACCTTAAATGCTCTAGAACATAGTGATAAAAGGTTGCATTAGCAGTCATTCCATGGCATGAACTGTTTGTGTACTAAACAACGAGTATGGAAAATCTTTTAGTATTTTTGAAAGTAGAACCCTGTTCGTGCACTTGAACCTTAGATAGGCAATATTAGCCATACACAGCGTGCAATTAAAAATTTCGATCAAATTTCATCTGATATAACAAAACAGGTATTTGATTTTTTTTTCTCTCTCTTTTTCTTTTAATTACCCATTTTCATGACAAGCAATCCTGAGGTGCTAGTTTTTAGTCTCTTACCCTGCACATGAAAATGCCACCATTGTGTAACTTAGGCATGTACTGCGATATTTTTGCTTTGCAGTGCCTTTATGGATTTCATACCTATGCTGCCAATTCTGGAGTTACAAATCAATATTCATTATTTAATTGTTGTACCTTGTAGCAATTTCTAACACCTATGTGTTATACATTAAATTCAGGAGAATGCGGATATGGTTTCACAAGGAAAATTACTGATTTATTGTTAAATTCTAGTGAATGTAAGGGCAATGAGACTTGAGTTCTTATCTCTTACATCATAAATCATCAGATGTGTCAAGAATGGATAGGCAGTATAAACCGGAGAAGTTTATCATACTGCAACCATACAGGGTTTGCACTTGCATGCAACTCACTCATTTGCTCATTTTATAATCAGAAGTAAAATATACGAGTTTTCCATGAACTAGTATTTTCTTAAAAACTAGTAAGCCTCCGGTTCTGTAATAAATCAAATAATGCTTTTAATTAAAATGACCAACCAATGTACCTGTGTGCTGTACAACCTTCAACCCTTGTTTTTAATCAATAGTGATCTGTCTCGAATGGTTGTTTAATGTGTTACTATTGATGTTAACTCCTTGAGCGCAAGGAGAGAACTAAAAATTTTTTACTGTTTAATGTTGATGTTAACTCATCCAGTGCACAGAGGGAAGTAAAAATTTTTACTGCTCAAATGATCTTTCTCAGATTGTTTTTTATTACCTTCATTTTTGAAAACATTAATAGCTGAGTTCATCTGTAGCAGTTTAAAATCAAAATATTAGTTACTTTTCTTACATACATATGCATATGTTTAAACATATCTTTATTACGTTTGTAATATTTTTTGTAACCTCAACTGGTATAGAGTTTTAAGTTTTTAGTAGTTCAGAATGAGCTGGTTGAACGAAAACCAAAACATTTAAAATAAAATGCGTTATTGAAGTCCCTCCCCCTTTGAGTGAATCATATTAACCAAGATGTGGATGTCATTGCTAATGCTAGGAATAATAGATAAAGTAACAATGAATAGTAACTAAGGTAAACAGTAACTAAAATAGCAACTCAAGCCTCAAAACTCCTTTGTCTCATAATATCTTAAGACTAACATAAAAAAAAAAGTTCACAGAATGCAAATCATAAAATTAGACAGATCATAATACTAAAACTTATTACTTCCTATGGATTGTATTTTTGGAATCTTAAAATTTTAAATTTTAAATACCGTATATTCCAGCATATAAAGCACACTTTTAAAACAAAAAATAAGATGTAAATTTACGGGTGCACGTTATATACCAGATATAAAAATGATCAATTAAAAAGTAAGAAAGAGATGAGCATACAAAAATTATATTTTTACATGTATTTAAATGCTGTTTATTTAAAAGAAATGACAGGCCTTATGAACATAAAAATTTGATTATTGGATAACATGAAAAGTTCATATTTATCTTTATTACATCATCAAGCTTATCATCGAATTGTTTCATCTTCACCATCCCTTCTCGCCCCCCTCTTGTAAATGACTTGCAATCCTTGCATCTTTGAAAAATTTGTATCTTTGCAGCTTTTGAAAGCAGCACCATGTTTCGTTTGGCAAGAGCCTTATTTACTACTAAAAGGAATATTAGATCAACTGTATTTCTATCAAAACAAATATGATAGTCTTCGATGTTCACTTCGAAATTGCCGCTTCAAATGACTACTGAAAGAGAAAACATCTGACTTCTGATTCCGCAAATTCATTCAAGTCGGAAGTGCATTCTTACTCCAAATTATGTGTATCCCTTTTCTCAAAACCCTCAAATAACATTCTTGTGCTCACTTACATTGAATAAATGCACCCTTTTTGCAGAATTATGTACTCCTCAAGTATTTCCCGAATGCACATATTGTTCCCTTTATTGTTTGTCTGTTCATTACACCATTGTTCAAAAACCCGGAAAAAATCTTTGAATGAATGACCTCAAAAGAAAAGAGCATAGCACATGTATCTTTCAAATTTCTTTGTCAAGAAAAGGATGTGCCGGTGAATATGCCTAAAAACTAAAAAATTTAGGTTGAAACTGTAGGTGTGCATTATGCACTGGAATATACGATATATAAAAGTAACATGTTACCTTTTTCTGAAGTTTCAAAATTTAGAATTCCATTTTAAATTGCTTTGCAAATCATTGCCATCCGCAACTTCAAAACAAATAATAATAAAATTAAACATTTTGATATTTTCCAGTGTTTCAGATACTGAATTAGTATTCATGTGTGTTAACAGTTTCCGTAAGCTTTGTGAATAAACATGCCAAAAGCAAGAAAAAAAAAAAAATTTGGAACCTCTTTTACAACTCCAAGCAGTAACAGTTTTTTCAGGGGAAGATACCTGCAACAAATTATTCGGATACTTTTATTAGTTTACGTCTCGGGTATAAATAGTATAGCAAATAAAAAAAAGGTATGACAGCACGTAATAGTCTGTGTATATGAGCATGTATCAGGTGACTGTGTTCATAGCACATATTCACCTTTTTTACTATAAGATCTCTAGCATAATGGATAGCTAACAGGGCATACCTTATCAGTCATGAATGTGTTAAAAGAACTGAAGATGATTGCTTTTTGGATTTGCTGTTTTAATGTTACATATGCATGTAAGAAAGACAATATGATCTAACATTATTAACATATTCTTAATTGCTTAAATTGAATATAATGAGGTATAGTAAATTCTAATTAAGTGACCAAAGATGTAAAGCTAACTTCTGTTTGATTATAAATTTCATTTAGTGGCACTGTGTGTGTGATTCTCATGAAAGCAATTCTACAACTACCTGATAGATATTTCATGACTTTTACATACTGAAATATTGGGAACAGAACATCATAAAGCAATGCTGTTGTTTTTCACTGTTTTAGACAATGTCTGACGTAGCCTGAATAAGGATTAGGTATAGAAATAGAGGAATTATGGTATGTGTGTGAATAATGTGATCAGTTATAAATTGTGGCGAAGGATAGAAAATGTATTCTGTTGTTAAATTATTGTTAACAAGAGTTGGTAAAGAAGTGTTTATGGGTAATTTTATTGTGGACAGATAGAAAGCTGTATTTATATGAATCCGATTGAATTCATTTACTTACTCGTTTGTCAGTTTATTGCATGTCTTTTTAATTGGGTTCTGAAAAGAAACTGACGATGTGATCGAATTTAAAATTTATTTTAATTGTAAGCAGTATTAATTACGTAATGTCATCATCATTTGCTATAATTTGGAATTTTTGATCAAAGAAAGAATTCTGCCAGCAAAGAATTTTGCACATTTTTCCACGAAATGCAAATACGCTGCTGATTGCGTCTCACCTTTTTTACGTATGTTTTGTCTTAAGAAAATACTGCAAAGATTAGGGGGAAAAAATGTTGATGGTATCAAGTCAGGACCATTGCAGTAACTTTTGATTTCCACTCTTGTATTAAAAGCAAATATGAAGTTGATATCCTTCTTTTCTCAACTCTGTATCAGGCAGAAAGAGGACACAAGCAAGTATCATTTTAGTCTTAATAAAATAAAATAAAGTAACTATAAATTAGAATAAGGAAGAAAAGAAAATTTGGCTTGAAACCTGTTAGATCAGCCAGTCTGGGATAATCAACTTCCTAAGGACAAGAGGATGAATTTTCCAACAGGTTGTCTGCTGAGCTGTCTACTTGGAGGGGGTGCACCCAAAATTCTTTTGGAGTACGCAGCCCCTGCAGTGGAGGTCCTTGAGGTTGTGCCCACCAGCGGCCGAGCGGTAAAGACGCTGAACACTGGTAGTTCGGTCCGAGGTTCGAATCCCGCGAACGGGCTGGCTGCATGGGCGTTTTCGTGGTTTTCCCCATGTGTAACGTGTATACGAGCCAGTTTCCCTTAGAAAGTCCTCCACGAAGGCATCCCTCCCTTTAGGCAGATAGCCCTCGTGTGCTTTGCCAT
>KK116087.1:460261-481259 GCA_000611955.2 Stegodyphus mimosarum | reverse complement strand
TTCTTCCATACAAAGACTTTCGTACCTTTTTCATAAACTGGTGGATGGCTACTGACATTAAGTTTAAGTATTATATATTGTAGAAGTATAAAGAAAGAATTAAAGAAAAAATGGCCCATTATATTAAATATTAAAAATAATAATAAGTGGAAATAAGTTGTGCTGCAGTTCCACAGTGCTTATTACAAGCCGCCACTGTTATTGAGTAAAACAGCACCGATTATGAGTTTATAATTGGTTCCATGAACCTATCAATCACTTAAGCTGTGTAAATTTTGTTCATTAACTATGGAACTTCTTGTATTTAATTTATGAAAGCATGGATATTTCACCAAATAGTATTTTTGCTCTGTTAAAAACTGCATAAAAATTAAAAATTTTATATTTATTTAAGTGTTAACTTTTTCTTGAAATTTTGTATCTTATTTTGAGAAACATTGCAGTTGGATATTAAGTATATTAATGTTTTTATGAAATAAAGTCTGTGTCCACCTCCGTTTTTGGAGGTCTTCCAGAACCAAGCGTTAGTCATAATTACTGGAGCAGTGAGATCTACTCCTATTCTTGCAATGTAGCTTTTAACTGGTTTCGAAACTTGTTCATCATTGTATTAAGAGAAAAGCAATTCTATTATACCAGAAGCAGGTGTTTTTGCCCGACAAACCTTTTTGGAGGTACTATAATAATGAAATTTCCAGAAATCATAAATTGGCTTTTTCCAGGCTCCTCAGAAAGAAACTGATGCTTTGAAATTCGGCCAGATTTATGTAATTTTACCTCCTCCCCATTGTCCCTTGGACTTTTTGAATTTTAATATAAATCTTGATCTTATCCAAAGAGTTGTTGAAATTAAATAAGTGAGTCACAGTTAAGGTCTATTGCATTGGAAACTATTAAGGTTCGGTATTCTCAAAATGAGTGGTTACGTGTCTACACTGACGACTGTATGTTAGAGAGAACATGTGGTGCCGGAGTAGGTATCCATAGCAAGCTCTTAAGCTTATACTTACTAATGGGCCTCTTACTTTGATGGGGAAATCAAAGCTATTGCTATGGCTATTCAACAACTGTCTATTCGTAGCCACTCTTTTACAAAGGCAGTCATATTGTCAGATTTCAAAAGTGTGCATGAAGCTCTAATGAATAATCAAAATATTTCCTAAAGAATTTTAGATTGTAGGCCTTTGCTTGAGGCAATGGCACACAGAATTTCTTTCAGATGGATTCTGCCCTACTGTGGAATTATGGGAAATTAAAAAGCTGATACATTGGCTAAGAAAGGAACTTTGATAATGCAACGCATTAATCGACTTTCTTTTCATACCAATAAATTGTTTGTTAACCTGACTCTTAAGAAAATTCTTAAACAGGATGTGATTCAACGTGCTATGGCTAAGAGGTTGAAGATTCTGGGAAAAGAGACAACTTTCATTCCCAGTTTTCCAAGAAAGAGAGTGGTAGTTCAATTTAGATGTCTGACTGGATATGACTTGTTTGCGAGACCACCTCTACAGGGCTGGAGTAGTGGATTCTCCAAACTGTATTTTGTGTGACTGCAATCAGTCAAGGGTTTTTGAATATTTAAATAATTGTATTGCACTTTTTCGGTATGAGGGCATTGTTAAAAAGTACTGGAGAGCCCATGAACGCTTAAGCGCTGTTTGGCTGTAAAATAAATATTTATTCATTCCTCCCACCCAAAGTGTTAACTTTTTTCTTGAAATTTTGTATCTTATTTTGAGAAACTTTGCAGTTGGAAGTATATGTAAATTAATATTTTAAGAGAAAAACTCAAATGTCCATCTCCTTTTTTTTTTTTTTTTTTGAGTTGAGACATCTTAAATATCACAGCTGCCAATTCTCATGGTTTTTCATCCCATCTGTCAGCTTCCTGCTAGATCATGGAACATCTCGGTTTTTAATTTTTATTCTTAACTAGGAAAATGTTTCCAGTAATTAATGAAATTTATTATTAATGAAACATAAATTTTCTATATCCATTCCCCACATCTAGTGATTTTGAACATAAACTTTTCTTATTAAACTTTGATAGCATTTGATATTTTGTGTAGCATTAGTTATTATTTAAGGTGTCACGTATCAAAGTACCAGAATTTCGAGTAGATAAGCCACCCTGTTGGATAAGTCGCTATGCTGCAGCTTAACATTCTGAAACATGGAACTTAATATTCATATATTCAGTAATTCCCTGCCATATTAACCCTCTGACCGGCCAAGGCTTTCACTAAGAAAGCACAAATTTTCCAAAAATACTATGAGGAAAAATAATTTTCTTGATTTTAATGTAAAAATATCTTGACATTTTATACCTGAATTTGTGTACTTTTAATATATTGCCTTAGTTTCTTTGACATATTTTAATATATACGTTCTTATACATATCACAAAAAATATTCTAGGCCATATATATACGGCCTTGCCGGGTTAGAGGGTTAATGTAATCATAATCAATAACATTTTATAACATTTAAAACATAAATATAATCAGTAATATGTAAATAAATAAGAAAGAAACATCTTACCTTGAACTTGCCGAAAATGAACTCTGATGATTTCTAATACATATTATTTTTACGGGTTCTGTAAACTTTCTTTATCACCATAAATTACCATATTATGAAAACAAATACGTAAATTAGATAAGCAAACTGAATTTTTTAATTAAATCAAACTACATTTATTTATACAAAACCTTCAAAATCCGACTCATCAATGTCAGAATTAAATAAATGTAATGAATGAATATCAAGGTCAGTTTCATTATACTGTTCAAAATCAGTTCTTTCAAGGTCGCTATCTTCACATTCATTTTCTTTTTCAATGATTTCCGATTTAATGAAAGCTGATACGATCATTTCAGCTCAGACTTATTGCCACGTTTTATCTACCCATAAGGCAAGCCTCCTCATACGAAGCTTTTCTCATTTCTCCTGAATTTGTGAAGGAATGGAGTCTGTGTTGCATCCATTCCTCCCACTGCTTTCGTAGTTCATGCTTGAAAATTCTGTTGATAGTGAGATCCAGTGGCTGTAAAATTTGTGTAAGCCCACCTGGTATCACTGAGACATCAGTGCTAAGTTTTTCTGTTTCGGATCTTACCGTATTGGCTAAACGGGATCGCGAGGAATCCAGAATGATGAGTCCTCTGGGTTGGAAAAAACACCTTTCCTTTTTCAATAAATTTCTGTCAGCCAAAACAACATCACTTCTTTGCACATGAATCCTTTTTCGTTGGTGCAAATAATAACTCCTTTAGGGAAGTTTCCTTTCGGAATTGTTTTTTGTTTGAAAATTATCAAAAGGGTTAATTTCTTTCCATTGGCAGTACAACCCAAAAAAGAAGTAAAGTAAGTCTTTTCATTCCCGGTTGTTAATACTGAAATAGTTTTTTCACCTATTGAATGAACAGTTCTGCTCGGAGAACAGTCAAAAGTAACAGGTAGTTCATCCATATTAATGATTTGCCCTCTTTTCAAAATTTGTTCGTTAATTTTCTTAGATGTGTACTCCGAAAAAGCTATCTTTTTTTCAAGCCAGTCCACAGGAAGCTTTTTGCCAACTGTTGTTTTGGTCCTGACAGATAATTTCTTTCGCTTCATGGACCTGAAACACCAATTAGGTCCTCCAACAAAATTTTTAATGCTCATTTGTCAAGCAATTACTTTTGCTTGAAGGCGAATTCGAACTGTTGATACTGAAAATCAACTTTCTCTCTGCTCTATTGTCCATTTCTCTAAATTGTTTACCAAAACAGGCCAAGCTGTGATGCCAGCTCAATGAGATCGTTTATTCTTAGGCATTTTCTATAATCCTTGTTTGGACTTCTACCACCAAATGCATCGCTCATCAACTTGTAATTCTTTAGCCACAGTGCGATTTCCAATTTCGATCGCTTTCACTTTCTTCACTGCCGAAAGCTTAAAAGCAGCTGTATAACATTTTTTTGAGTAGGAGCCATAATAATTGTAATATTTTTAGAGGGCAAATGATAGTTAAACAAAAAGCAAGCTACAAAGCAGTAAAATGAACACAGCACTTGACAAATAAACGTAGCTGTTTCCAATTAAAAAAAAGGTCATAAGAAAACGCGTGCAAAACCATGGAGTTTAGCAGAAAGTGCTTGAATTACGTTGTGCATATTTCGTAAGTGCACATCTTTATTGCCACCTAGGAAGTGACATCTAGAATGGGCCAATGGGCTTCCAGTAATATTTCTGTCATTTCACATGACTTCTGCATAGCTTTCAGGAAGATAGTTGGAAATCTTTTGCCATGCTGTTTCCTGTACAAAATAATTGATGCATCGTGGATTTCTTGTGAAAATTTCCAGTGCTAAGTTAAATCAAATATAAGCATAATTGTATATGTAAAAAAAAAAAAAAAAGCATTCAGATTTTACATTACGCCTAAACAGCCTTTTTTTTTAACGTTTTGTCTGTTACCTTATTTATTAAATATCATGCTCTTCGCAATTAAACCATAAAATTCAGTTCAACAGCAATATCACAAAATAATTTTAAAATGAGCATATCTTTAGAATTTCCGATACACAGTCTCCCGTGGCGTCTAGAATGGGCCTATGGGTTTCCAGTAATATTTCTGTCAGTTCACATGACTTTTGTCGATCTTTCAGGAAGGCGGTTGAAAATCTTTTGCTGTGCTGTTTCCTGTACAAAATAATTGATGAATCAGAGATTTCTTGTGAAAATTTCCAGGGCTTAGTTAAATCAAATATAAGTGTAAGTATATATGTTAAAAAAAAATGAAAGCTTTCAGATTTTACATTACTCCCAGACAGGCTTTTTTTTTAACGTTTTGTGGGTTACCTTTATTTATTAAATATCACATTCTTCGCACTTGAACCATAAAATTCATTTCAACAATCGCAAAATAATTTTAAAATGAGCATATATCTTTAGAATTTTCGATACACAGTCTCGTGTGCTGAAGACAATGTTTCTTCTTTCCTTAAAGTGATGCCATTGTGCGCTTTGAAATCATTGAGATTGTTAATAAAAAATCTTACAGGTACCGTTGTTCAATCACAATGCGAGAAACACACATACCTATGCATACTCTGGCAGATACATGTCAGGTGTAAATTTTCAACTTTTAAACACGTATAAGCCGCGCCTTATCTACCCGAAATTAGGGTAAGCCTTGGAGCAAATTAACTGCAGATACAAAGGTATTACTTTTTCTTTTCTTTTTAAGATTTGAATTAAGTTGTTATGAAAGCATTTATTATTAACAACTAACACTTTGGTTCCTGAGAATTTTTAATTTTAATAGATGAAAGAGAAATAAACTAATTTAAAATTAAATAAAATTCGTCCTTATTTTGATGGATGGTTATGGAAGAGCTCGAGAGGTGGTTGCACATCTTCTGTGTTTAGGAGCAAAATTATTTTATATCATTTTACAAAAATAAATTGAAATTAAAGAAGCACTGTAACTGTTCCATCTTTTGATTAGAAGAGAAAAGAATTAAGAAATTATTTTGTAAAACTTTGAACTGTTTTAGAAAGAACTGTGTCAGAATGAAAATCATTAGATGAAGTTTATAGGTTTTTGAGAATTATAAAAGGTTTTAAAAGGAAATCTCATTTGCAAACTGAAGAATTTCTTTTTGGGGGAGGGGGCTATGATTAAATGACATTTATTAATTTTTTCTTCTCTAACATAAGCTTGTTTTTAAAACAAAATTTTGTAATTCTTTTAGTATAATTAATGTATGTTAAAACCTCATTGAAGATTGTAATAGAATTCACAAGAATATGTACGCAAGAATAAATGGTCTTTGTTGAGTGAAAAACATGTCTTGGAAGTAGTTGTTGTGGAGGATCTAGGCAATTTTGTGACCAATAAGAGAAGGGAATGGCATAACAACAATATTATTTTGGAAGTTCTTAGTAGGGAAATAGTGTTTATAATAATAATGAATTTTTTAATCATTAACTAACAAAAACTAAAAAAGGGAGGGCGAGATTCTATTAATAGCAACAGCTGTTAGCGGTTTAGTTTCTGAATAAGAGATTTTGAGCATTAAAGGGCCAAAAAATATGTAAAAAAATGGGAATTGTTTTTATTATCAAAAGTTTAAGATTTGGCATACACAGGAGTGCAAATAGAAAATCGTTTTTCAAATAAACTGTGTTGTTGAAGTTATATTTTCTAATTGTGCGAATCTTTGAACATTATGGAAAGGGAGAGAGTTTTAAGTCTCAATTTACAAATGATATTGAGTGACAGGATGTGTAAAATTTGTAATTGATATTTGTTAAATCAATATTTTTGCTAGAAATGTATATCTTCTTGCACAGCAATTCAAAGAGTGATTTTGGGGGGGGGTTAGTAATTGAGTTTCAAAATAGGGAGGGAAAAGTATCAGAAAATTCTGGACTCTAATGGAGGCTAATTCTATGATTATTCAGTTTTAAGTGGTTTAGATAATAAAGTAAATCTGATTTTAAGGAGATTAATTCATCTGTTTCATTTCAAGTTCAGTATAATTTTAGAAGTCTTGTTTCAACACATTTTAGTTCTCAAATAAAAGAACTTAACATAAAAATATTCGTGTAAGAATTCTTGAATTTAGTGCAAATTCAAATAAGTTTTTTGCTGTATAAGTATTGTTAGGAACTTAAGGAGAAAATCTTATTGCTATATAATATAAAAACTTGGAACAAAAAGTCTGCTATTATTGTTGTAGAAATGAACCGAAATTAAAAAAAAATATTTAATAACCAGGATTTTTGATAGATAATACAAAAAATATACAGGCAAATAAAATATAGGGAATTTGATAAATAGAGAAGTTGTCAGATTATTAATGGTTTAGGAGAGTTAAGTGCTATTACTGTATACAGTAGATCACATTGAATGTAACTATTTTCGAATACAGTAATGTTTTGTTTAAATGAAGAATAATTAGAGGAATGTCATTCAAGTTTATTAACCCTCAGACTGCTAATCCCGCGATTTCCGTGGGCAACTCAAATGTAGCAAAATTTGCTCATCCCGTGATTTTTGCAGGCATGTGTTTTTCTATCTTTATTGAGAAGTGCACCCCGTCTTTTAATTGTTTAACCAGTGAATGAATTATATACAGTATTAGACATTTAATTTAGGTTTTGACCAACAGATGTTGTTAGTCGTCCACTAAATTGCGCTCTTTGAAGGTACTTGGTATTTACTGCTCTAACTTCACTAAGTTTGCGGCCTTTTTCTAATCAGAAATGGCTGCTAGAAAACTTTAAGTGATTGATGAAAGAAAGATGCAATTAGAAAAAAAAAATCGCAAAGAAACATGAATCTGGTGCAAAGACTGGGAAGATGGACTTCGCCTTGAACCCTATTCAAACTCTATCATACTAAATTACATTTCTGAGGTATTTTATTCTCAGGGCTTATATTTTTTCAAGTATTATACATTTTACTTTTTTATATTATGCAATAAATAGAAATTAATTGTAATTCAATTGAAATTTATTAAAAAAAAATTTTGTGTGAAATTGTTTTTTCTGGCAACTTAGTTTCTCATGATAAAAATCTATATAAAAAATCTTTTCTAGAAAGAAAATGCGTGTTTCAATTCTCCAATATATATAGAGAGAGAGAGATTTCTTTAGAAAGTTAATATTTGAACGATAGCATTTCATGGTTTTGAAAAAACTGCGCATCTAGCTGCCAATTTTATTATACTCTAATTAACAAGTAAGAATGCAAAAGCTATAGCACACCCGAAACCCTCTGAATCCTATTCGAAGAAGCACGTTAGTGCCAAGGTTACATATTAAACACAATTAAAACTTCAAAAATTCACAATAAAATACAACTCAAAAATATATGCCATTAAAATTGAAATTTTTTAGCAAATTGGGAAAAAGCAGAAGTTGTAAGAAAAATAAGAAGGTACATTATGAACAAAATGGCAATATTCCATTGAGAGTTGCATAGAGGTATCGTCAGGGGAAAGGCACTCTGCCACTTCCATATTAACTCCACGCGTTTCAACTAACGACCAATTGAGACAAAAACGCGTAAAATAATTAACTGAACTGAAAAATATATTAAATCGTTCAATACAAATCGAAATCGCCTCAATTGGGCGCCCCTTTTCCCTACGCATGGGAGAAAAGAAACAAACAAGCATAACTAAACGATTTTTTAATTAGAAAAAATAGAAGAAACTAGGTAACAAATACTGCTAAAATGCCTCATGACTTCTAAAAAATTTTTTTAAAGTGTAATGAAAACTAAATTTAAAATAGTATTCGAGAAGGAATGAAACCATAAAATGTTAATTGTAATTTAATTTCTGAAACACTATTATATATAGATTTAAAATATGCAAAAAAAAAAAAAAAAACACACACACACAAATTTTGAAGCGATTTTAGTCCACAAATTGAGCAGTCAGAGGGTTTTCAGTGTTTTTAGATAAGAAGCCCCTTAACCTTTCACAATATTTAACTGGTTTGTCTCATTTAAAATGAGGGTATAATTTTATGGAAGAAGATTTACATGAATGATATAGTTTAGGTGGTTGGCTGCCTACCTCAATCAAAGCAAAAATTTTTGCTCCTTTAAAGATTAAAGACATCTAAAGATCTAGGAGTATCGGCTCCATTCTTCTATTTTAAGGAAGGAGTGTTTTAGATTTTTATGGAAATCTCATGGTTCTTATGTATGCTACATAGTTTGAATCCATTTATAAAGATTGATTGATTACCTGTTGCATCTGGTATTTGTAGCCAGAAATACTTATGTGGACACCAACTGTAATTAGTGTTAGGAATTAAAGAAGTTATGGAGAGCAGTGTCTTGAATTTAGGCCAGTATGGTATATCTAATGTGCTCATAAATATCAGAAGAGCCACTGATCTTCTTTATTTGCAGAAGTCTGAAAATGTGTGGGAAAAAATTACTGATACTGAGTATATTATATAATTGAAATATATTTAATTCAGAAAAAGTTTGAATTAATGTATAAGCCTATTAAGAATACTGTGACATTTAAATTTGTATTGTTTTTGTTAATATTTATAAATAACTGTCCTCAAATTTTTCATTGAAATGGGTAAATATGTTAAAATATTTGTGTTTAGTAGCTTGTATAATATATGTAATAGTGAAACTGGTAAATTTTTAATAGCATTTAATGGCAACCAAGTATTGCATCAACTTAAAATTTGGTACTACATATGATTAATTTTAGAGAAGGTTGCTGAATCTGTTTAAATGTTTTGAAAATTATGTTTTTATGTAATGTTTCTTAATAATTTGAAACTGGCATGTTTCTCTTCAGTATATCATTTTAAAGTAATTGTAGTATGAAAATGCAGTTTTTGTCAGATAATAGGTATGTGTTCAAATTTCAGTATGTGTATTAAGTATTAGACCTAAGTTGGAAGAATTTCACAATTAGCTGTATGGAAAATGGGAAAGAATGGCAGACTAAAAGTGAATGTAAGAAACAGAGTCAATTGATGTATATAGCATTTTAGTAAAAGCACAATCTCAATTGTGATGCAATCAATTATAATCATGTTTGAATCACTGAAAATGCTTCTACTAAAATAAAATCTACATCAATGGACATGATGTAGATTTTATTACCCTCAAATGAGAAAGTGATTAAAGTATTGAACATGTTATTTTTCATCCTGGTTTTCTGTATCTTAGAAAAACAGATTGAAGTTTCATTATAAGTAATGTTAATATGAAACATGCAGTTGCAAATTCCTATAAAATATGCAGTGTAAAATATTAACATATGGGCCTTGTATGTTATATTTATTAGTAAAATGTTGCTTCATTGATGGTTCTCAACTTCTATAAATGTGTTGTAAATTATTATCTAATAATTAGTAATCCCTAAACCTTGTGAGTTTGCAAAGTAGATCCGTTCATGAAGAGCTATATTTACGTAACATTTATTA
Organism: Stegodyphus mimosarum; assembly: GCA_000611955.2. Lineage (NCBI taxonomy): Eukaryota > Metazoa > Arthropoda > Arachnida > Araneae > Eresidae > Stegodyphus > Stegodyphus mimosarum. Next base: position 471,294 of record KK116087.1, on the reverse strand, counting down.
GCTAGATTTATACAGTTATTTATTGAAATTTGTTTTTATAACCAATTATTCATTAAGATGATAAATAGGTGATTAAGGAAAATAAAAATACAAAATTATTCATGATGCCATCAAACATTTTAAAAATGTGTATCAAATGATCTATGCATTGAATCTGCTGATAGAAGAGGCCACTTTGCAAATTTTGTTCTAATGAAAATTGACGCAGTTTGCTGATAGGAGAAAAAGTGATTTCAGTAAATCTAAGTAGTCATTTTCAAATATACAAAAATCTCGTCCATTTTGGCTGTAATGATTTTGAATGGAGTTCCAGACATCAGCATTTGCTGTCAGTATTATCAAGAAGTGATTTGTAAAATTCCATATGAAACTTACCTATGCGCAACTCGTTGTTGAAGATGTGAACTGTTCTTGTGAGGGTTTATCAAGAATCCTCCATTTTTATCTCCAGTAATCTTCAAAACCGTATCACTGATGCTACTTGAGCATGATATGAAGATAAATGTATGGGATGAAATGGAAAATATATGTTATATTGGTAAAGATGGACATACAGGGCATTTTTGAAATGTGTAAAAAAAACTGGGAGTACACTTTCAGAATATTAAAGTATTAATTACATGGTTATTTTTATGAGTATTTAAAATATTCCACAGAATTATGAATAACCCTTTATTTCAAATAACGAGGTTATATGTGCAAAATAGCAAGACATTTTGTGGCTGTATAAAAATAGTCAAGCTGTTCAGAGGTTTGAGCATGTGTTGGAAGAAAATTTATGTTACAAATATTTTTTTCTATTTAATGTGCAAAGTAAATTTCCCTCTGTTTGGAAATGCAAGAATTTATATGTAATGCATTTTTTGTAAAAAGATGAGTAAAAATTACAGAAGCAGTTTCAAAATGCTGGCATGATATTGGTGAAAATTGGAAAATATCTGACTCTATATGCAAATGAGGGAATATTCCCAATGTTAATGAAATGATGTCTGTGTTCAAGCTAGTCTGTCTTAAGCAGTAACCAATGAATTCCAGGTATTGCATGTGACAGCTTCAGCTATAAAAATAGATATTTTTTATGTAATGCTGTAGAAATTTCTTGCTTAGTTGAAAAATACACATTATTGTGATATATATATATATGCAGAGTTCCTTAAAATAGCTCAAAAAGCGTATAAAGCAATGTTAATGCTCTTTGAGTAGATAAAAAGTGTCTAAAGAAAACTATACCTGCAGGATCCATAGTTTTTGTAGAAAAAAAAGTGAATGAAAAATTGGATGTTGCATCCAGTGGTAGGAAAATAAACTTTATTTTAAATATTGTGAACGTCAATAGTGATTAAAATACTTTTAAATTACTGCTTAGTAGTGTGCTATTTTAATAATATTTTTGAGTACAGTGTTCTTAACTATTTGGTCCCACATAAGTACTTACTAAATTTCTCAAAGTAAGGTAGAGAATAATATGAAAACAGTTTCACCAGCACCGAGAAAACAATCACGTAAATATAAAATCATTTTTCATATGATCTTGTGAAGTTAAAAAGTCCACTTACTAAGCTATTCGTTATGCATTAATAAGTTAGGTACAAAACATTCTGTACATTTGCATGTAAAATTCAAGCACATGTTGGTACTAAATATTTTTATATGGCCAGCAAGAAAACTAATAACAAATGTTTTACATACTGCAGAATAATGTAAACAACTTCTTTTAGTTTCAGAATCTCGTGTAAAAATCTTTGAGCAACTTCATAATTGGAAGTGCATGTCTTCTGTCAGTATTTAAGGAAATAGTTTGTGGCCACCATTTTTAAACACCTTCTCTATAGCTGAGAATATTTTGTGAAAAAAATAATAATTTTGAAAACCAGTAAAGTTGCTGTATAGTTTTTGTGCATTTTTAAATGGTTTAGATAAAATGTATGTCTATTAATTAAAAAAATGCAATTAACAAGGCTGAAGTAATGGCATTTTAAGCCATTTCTTTTAAATAATATATGTAACCTAATTTTTTTTTTTTTCATTTTTAGTTTTAGGAGATCACATAAAGCAACCAGTGTCTATGTATGGCCAACTAGTCACGCAAGATCAACTAGTCGCTTTAACTACAAGGACACAGGGTTCTCAAATTGATTTGGTTTCATCTCATTCACCAGCACCATATAAATGTCGAGATCCCAGCTTGGCTCCCCTCCGAAAACTTAGTGTTGACCTTATAAAAACATATAAACATATAAATGAGGTATCTTCATTTTACATATATTGCAGCATATTTGCTTAGTATTTTTATTTATGTTTGTATTTTTATATCAGAAACATCATGCATGTAATGCTAATTCTTAAGTTCAGAATTTTGTCTTGTAAATCTGCTATTTTGTTGTTATATATATTTCTAAAATTTTTTAGTTTTGGTGGAAAGGTTTTTTTGAAGTGATAATATGCTAATGAAACAAAGGGATACAAGGTTGACAGTTATTTTTCTAAATTAAATATAAGTTGCTGTTACATTGTGTAAACTTTTTATTGTTATCATAAATAGGGCTTTGACTTCCATATGTAGAAGAATAATGTTATGAATTTACATAAATGGCATTTCTCTTGTATCGCAATTCATATGCACTTAAGAACCTTTATTTGGCACGTAAATCATCCCATTGACCTAAACATAAATTTTGCATCTAGTTGAGATTAAAATATTATTTATAAGACTGCAGGTAATCTCACTTTTGTGGGCATAAGTGATAATAGTATGAACAGAAACAGGAAAATGAATTTTGCTTTGAAAATGTTTTCTTAGTTTATTATGTAGGCTGGACTATTCTCCTTATATTAGTTTACCTGACAGTAATGCAAATAAAAAAAAAATTGTGAAACTAAAAAAAGTAGTTGAAAAGATAATAGACATCATGAGCTGCTTTTGAGCAGGTGTTTTATACAAGATTTCAGCTTTTTAATAAGAAACATGCTGGGAAAAAAAAACAGCAAATATACTTTTGAACAAAGGAAGTTGTGCGGCCCTTTTTGTGCCAAATGCATCCTACTGTCATCTAATTTTGAATATCAATAAAATGTGCTGCATTTTTTGTTCCATCAAATAAAGATGTATCCTTTCCTGGAAATTCTTAAGTTCCGTCAAGGTGAAGAAGACTGGAATTTTACTTCTTCAAACCCATCTATATACAAATAAAGGAGCTGGAGGAAGAAAAACTGCTTGCCTGTCAAAATGATATTATAGTAGCTAAGAGGAAATATGCTTTTATGGTAGGAATGACAGTCTTGTAACATTAGTTGTTCACAGGTTGGAAACAAGTTTGCTATGCTACAAGGACTGGGAGATTGTTGCCATGATTTTTTTCCTAGTCTGGCATTGTGATGTTTGTAGTCATGGAGAGGTCTTTCACTGTGTTAAAAACATTTCTGGCCTGTAAATGACTACATACAAGTTGAAGTATGTCATAAATGAATTATGACTATGAATAATAATAATAATAATGATTCATTTTTATGGTTTATTTTAATAATGAATAGTTTGGGGGAACATTTTTTTTCCTCCATAATTATCAAAACGTTTTAAAGCTCTGGAGTGTAAGGATAAATATGAAATCTCAGTAGAATAGTTACATATTATGTGATGCTGTAACAAATAAGCATTTGAAGAAAAGCAGAAATATCTATTCCCTAATAACATGATATTAGAAATTTGTACCTTTCTTAGTAGTATAAAATGAACTGTTTCAAATGTACTAAATGTCTGTTTGCATTGTGAATATATTACATGCAGATCTTGGTGTCTAACAATCTATTTCAGTTACAAAAATGATGTGAATGAATAAACATGAAACAAAATGTTCATGGCATTTAAAATTTGTGAAAAAAATTTTTTTTGAAGTTTTTATACAGTTCCTTTAAAACAAAGTATTCAGTTTTGAATAATTGTGCACCATCTGTGTGCTTCGCTTCCTGCGAGAAATCTTCGATGGGTTTAGAAACTTTTAGTACCTTTTTACACTTTTAATTTATGTTTCACATGCAATATTTTCATCTTGTAAATGCAAAAATTATGCTTTTAAAATAAAGAAAAATTGGGGAAAAGCATATTACCTCAAGAGTTTGCTCAATTCAGGTAATTTTGTTTCTTTGTGATTTGTAGCGTTATGTAGACATGAGCTTGCAGTACATTTTATAATGAATTCATTGATGTCTTTCCTGTCATTATTTTTATGAAATTTTATTGTCTTTAAAAGTTAAGAAAAAAACTGAAGCCCTTAAAAATTTTGAAAGAAATTAAAGATATGAACTCACAGTGACTGCTATTACTTACTACCTGCACAAATATATGTAGTCTGACTATGATCTTCTTGCCTTTTGTCCCAAACTGTTAAACATGCTCAAATTGTTTTGGTTATTGAATCTATTATTATTTGCGAGTAGGAGGTGATTCTGAAATTGGTTGTTCATTGAAATTGGTTCTGAAATTGGTTTAGATGACTGCTTTTATAGGATTATTTTATTTCCATGAACTTGGAAATTTTATTTAGGCCACTGATTTTTCAGTGATGATATAGTGGTACATAGGTAAATATTTTGAAGGTATTTCAGTGTAAGTTGTTTTTAAATTCATGTGGTTTTGTGTTCAACTATAATATTGTAATATCAAGTACATTTTAAGAGTAATATATATATATATATATATATATATATGAGTAGCAGGAATATTAGCTTACGAACTTAGCTGATGAGAGAAGCTTTTTTAAAACTAATAATGTTCATTTTTCCAATTTAAGTTGTCTTCCAGTGAAGTCAGCATTCATGAGTCTAAGTAGCATTTCTAGCATTTTGAAAAATATTTGGAAGGAAGTCCCATTTTGGAAATCCATTTAGCACTGTAGTTCCAAATGTGACATTGTCTGATGTACATTGAGGTGACAGAAGTCATGGAATACCTCCTAATATCGTGTTGGACCTCCTTTTGCCCGGCAAAGGGCAGCAACTCAACGTGGCATGGACTCGACTAGTCATTGGAAGTTCCCTGCAGAAATATTGAGCCATGTTGCCTTTATAGGTCTCCATAATTCCAAAAATGTTGCTGGTGCAGAATTTTGTGTGTGAACTGAGCACTTCATTATGTTTCATAAATGTTTTATGGAATTCATGTCTGCCGACCTAGATGGCCAAATCATTTGCTGGAATTATCCAAAATGATCTTCAAAACAATCACAAACAGTTGTGGCCTTGTGACATCGCACATTGTCATCCATAAAAATTCCATTATTGTTTGGGTACATGAAGTCCATGAATGGTTGCAAGTGGTCTTCAAGTACCTGAACATAATCATTTCCAGTCAGTGATCATTTCATTTGGACCAGGGAACCCATTGGTCATTAAGCCAGGCAGTCGGCCACTGCATTGTCTATGACAGGAAGTTATACCCGGAATTAGGTATTCTTTGCACACTTGACACTGTGGATCTCAGAATGTTAAATTCTTTAATGATTTCCAAAATGCATCTAGCTCTATCTACCATTGCATGTTCAAAATCTTAATTACCATCATGCAGTCATAATCACGTCAGAAACCTTTTCACATGTATAATTTGAATATAGGTGAAAGCCCTGCCAATGCACTACCCATTTATACATTTTGTACATGGTATTACTGCCATCTGTATATTTGCATATTGCTATCCCATGACTTTCACCTCAGTGTATATGAAGACTGAAAAATGCATTCGGCGATACCTTGAAAATATTAAACTGAAGGAATCAAGACTGTATGAGAAACTTTTCCCAGAATCAGTTTGAAAGGTAATTTCTGATGTATATTATTTTACTTTGAAATCCACCATATTGCTTGTTGTAGCTTAGGCAGTCAGAAGCAATATTCAGAATGATTAAGAACCATCTTTTAGCAATATGAGTGTAAAGGATTTACATTTGTTGTTTAGTTTCTACTATTGATTGAAGGAAGCCGGAGATCCTCTAAATGTTCTATTAAATGGAGTTTTATGGGTATTTGTTAAGTATTTTATGTGACCTCAGTATTTTTTTTAATCGAACATCTATATCTAAGTATACAGTTTGAATACCGATTAGAGAATTGCTTTCAGAAAATATCAGAATATGTATAGATATAGTTAGGGCTTTATCATGTGGCAGATCTAGAAGTTCCCAGTCAGGAATCTATAATCTGGCAGAGACCATGGAGAAGGTAAAGGCAATTTTAAAAACTAGAGAGGGTAAGTGTGTATATCTTTTACCTTCTCTAGTGCATTTCTGTTGCATTAGCCATAGTTTAAAAGTATTTAAAAAAAATTATGTTCCTGAGATCATTTATTTATAGTGTAACAAGAAATTTGAAATCCCATTTTCGGTTTTTGCAATTTTTCTTTGTTTTAACTATAAAAAAGTAGAAAATCTGCATAAAACATTCTGTAGGAATTTTAGAATGTTCAGTGAATTATTAAGACACCACTCACAGTTTCTTGCAGTTGATGTTTTGTGGTGGTGGCTGTTTAAAGAGAAGTGTATAGTTGGTGAAAACAATTATTAGTTTGCATAATAGATTTATATTATTTAAGGAGTCTGCTAAAGAAGAAAAATACTGAACTTGGTATGTTAGTTTTTTCCTACGGGAATATTTATGAAATAATGGAAAAATCTCTCACTTAAGGTTATATTTGGAACTAAAGTGAGTATCCCTAAGTGAGAGGTTTCTGAAAGATTTTCCAGAAAATTATAATTTGTCGTCATTGTGCTGCATTAATATTTCTGCTTTAAATTTATTATTTATCATGAAATACTTTTTTCAGTTTTATTAGAAATAAATTCATAATGATAAATTGTAGACTAATGTGTTTTAATAATTCATGTATTTACGTTATATTTTGGTTTAAAGTAATGAGTAATACTACTTTAGTAGCATTTGGTATTTAGAGTATAGTTTTCAAAGTGAACTTTTTATTCAAATGAGTCAAAACATTCTTATGAACTGATCAGGTTATCATTTCAGTCACATTTACATATTTTACTGCTGATATCTTGATTAAAATATATTTAGAAGCCAAAGTAGTATTTGGGGTAATGTATTTATCAGATGGTTGTAAATTTATTGCAGATTCGTTATCAATTTCAGTAGTACATGCAGTTATTTACTTACTAATGGGTAACATTACTTCAAATAATAATGTTGCAAAATCAATCAAAACAAAACAAGAATCAAAGAATAAGGTTCGTGGCTTGGAGGGTTTTTTCATTTTTAAATTAAATCTAAAATAAATATATTTGCATATATGCATGAGGCAGGCTAAAAGTCTAAATCGAATTACAAAATTTAAAAGGCGGGAATGCAGTCATTTCATTGAATATTTCTAATAGTCAGTCATACTGTGTGATGTACTTCAAACTCTATAGCAAAGAAAACTGAATCATCAATTTCTGCATTTCTTCATGTGTTCAGAAGAGGGGATGTTAAATAAATGAAACAGATGGACTTGCAATGCCATCTTTTGCCATAAAGTATTTTTCTTAACGCTAAATCCAGCTTTTAGGAAAAAGTTTATAATTGTTTCCTGGTTATCTTGGTTACTGGTGAAAACATTTCAAATGAAAATGTCATGAAGTAATTGAGTTGATATTAATGCTGTATATAATAGTTAATAGAATTTTAAAACTTTTTAGTTAAAAGTAATTAATTAATTGTCTCTTAAAAAGTTGTATTAGAAGTTTTTCTCTTAAAATTTAGCATTAAAAAGTTTAGAAAAAGGATGTGAGTTATGGCATGAGGTTATGAAGATACTAGAGATTTCTTGCAGCCTGGGGAAAACTATACAAGACCAGAGAGAACATCACTCCAGAGTTAGATCTCCATATGAGCTTTACTCTTTACGTGCATTTTGCATTGCACTCTGTTTAATGTTTTTAGTAGTTTAAAGTGGTAATTACTGATTGTGCTCTGTCATACTGAGAATAGCTAAGCAAATATTTTTGTGGAAAATTCTGAAACTGCAAATTGTTTCTTTTGTGAAAGTAAATTTTATCAAGCTGTCATCAGTTTTGTCTGCATTCAGTCCGTTAGGAACCCTTACAAATGTAACAACTTTTGGTGTCAGAAGTGGAATTGAATGCCGGTGACAAGAGCAGTGAAGAGCAGCTAAGACAACAGGTAACAACTTTTGCTGCATTCTAGAAAGGAAAATGAAAAGGGCCATCAGGTCTGTTAAAGAAGATGTGAAAGTAGGCCAACAGTCCATTAAGGAAGAGATGAAAGCTGTTCAACAAAAGATGAAAGGAGCCATCAAGTCTGCAAAAGAAATGAAAGCAACCCAAGAAAAGATTGAAAAAGGTCAAGAGGAAATGAAAAGAGAAACTATTTCTGTAATTAAAAATAAATTCAAGGCTATAGAAGGAAGAATAGACACGTTTGAAAATAAGAGAATCTGAAGAAAGATTTTCTGCTTCTGAACAAAAAGGGGGGGAGATTTCCACTGTTGAACAACAAATCAGAGAAAGAGTTTCTACTGTTGCCAAGGAAGTTATTGCCTTAGAGAAATCCATAGTCACAAAGGAATCAATTCTGATGCCTTTAAATTTCTGCACGTCTTCTCAACCCTATCTATAGCTATTCACTTATGATGGAAGACCTCCTATAGTGACAAATGCAAGTGGAGAGATTCTTAACTAAGGTTTGTTATCTCACTGCTTCTCTGAGAGCAGATGCAGCAGATGTTCTTCAAGCTGTGCCCAAAAACCAGAGGCTAGACTTTCTGTCTGAGGTGTTCAAGCTTTGGCAAGAAATGTTTAAAAGACTAGCAGGTTTCAGTTAAAATGTGACCAGAAATGTTTAAAAGACTGTAGCAGGTTTCAGTTAAAATGTGACCAACAGAAGGCCGGAAAAGCACTTCTGGAGCTTGCAACAGATATTGAAATGCTGTCTTATCTTTTCTTTTTGCACTGCAGAACTAAAACAAGGGAAGTCTTGTCCCTGCAGTTTTTCATCAACAGCATCTGGTATCCTGAGATAGAGAAGGTCCTGCACATGATGGATGCCAAGAATCTAAAAAGCACTTTGGTGTAAGCCATGAAATTCAAGTATCCATTAAGCAACTCGTAGAGACTGATACCCAATCACAGCTGCTCAAGTCCAGATCAAGTGGCTGCTTGCTCGTCTAGATAATCTAACCAGGCAGGTCAATACCTTGAGGCAGAATAGGAGTGACAACAAACCAACCGTAAAGTGCTGGAACTGCAGTAGTGAAGGCCACCTACAAAGGAACTGCAAAACACTTCAAGGCATGGGAGCTAAGACCACTCCCAACAAAGAGGAGGGAAACTAATTAGTAGGTGTCTTTGGGGGCAGAGGCTCCAGGTATTGCAGAGCCTAATTCTAAAGCACTTCAGATTCCTGCAGTGAGTGGTGGTAGTAATAGACTCTGAATCGTGGGACATATAAATGGTGTTCCTTGCAACATGACTATCGAAACAGGAACTAGTATTATAGTAGAGTCCCGAAAACTAAAGTGGACCGAAGGTTGGCCGAATTTGTGAAAATGCCAGGTTATTGAAAAAGGTTTTAAAAAAGAATAAATAAGAATGTTTCCTCAGAAAATACAGTGCTTGTATGTATTGGTTGCTTGAGAATACAACAGTTTACAAAGAATGCAATACTATAACTCAAACTGTCCAAATACCCGTAAACAAAGGAAATGTATGAAGGTATAGAGCCTTTAACGAATACACACTGAACAGTAATTTACTTGATAAGACAGACCTCAGAAAAATGCTTTGTGAAGTCATAAAGCTCTCTATAAAGAAAATTAACCAGGTGACTTTGCAAAAACTGGCTACTTTTTTTAAAGAAATGCATAATAGCATGTTTTCTGCACTGCACTGTGCGTTCTGCTGTATCATCATGAAGATGATGAAGTAACAGTGAAGTCTGTTACTGATGAACCTTGTTCAGGATTTTGAAGGGCGGTTTTGACAGCCTTTAGTCTCTCAATATGTGATATTTTAGGAGATTGTACGATGGACTCCTCAACGTCAAAGTCTTCATCATTTCCTGGCATTTCTCCATGAACTGTAAGAGCAGCAGTAATTTCTGCACAACATGTCTTGCTTGGTATCATTCCTGAAACACTGTTCAACATCATTTTCATCGGCTTCTGCACATCCAGAAATTCTTTTCAGGAGGTCGAATAAGTTTGCATTTTCTGCATCATCATGTACAATGAACTCATTTCCTTCGTGATCAGAGTTTTCGCCAGGAATGAACTAATGTTAATGACTATGACTAACTCTTTTCAGGCGTCTGTGACCCATCCAACAACATCCTATAGCTTAATTTTTTTTAAATTCTGGATAAGACCTTGACCATCATTATTTGCAGAAACAAGGCAAGATAACAGCTTGCACCTGTTTCTTCTCGACTAAACAAAACTCCTTGGTACTCTGGCTGGCATAACTGTGTGACATTGGGTGCTAAAAACATTGCTCATATGTCTCCATTTTTTAACTCTTCAATGTCTGGATGTGAAGCCGCGTTGTCCAAAATTAGAACAGCCTTTCTTTGCCAGATTTTGAGATTTTTAAAAACCGCTCAACTGATGGAACAATACTTCATAGACCCATTCTTTGAAAATTGCACACCTCATCCAGGCATTTGATTGCTTTAGATACCAAGTGGAAAGTTTATCCACTTCAATGCGCTTAACACATGTGGTTTCTTTGATTTTCCTACCACACTAAGCTCCACACACACGCTTTCCATGCACACGCTACTTTTATTGTGGTCACCTGTTGTATTACTGCATGCTAGGATTGTTACCCTCTCCTTGCTTCTTTTAAAACTGGGGGCTGACTGTTCTTCCTTAAACTGTGAAACGGCTCTGAACAGTCACTCACATCGAGTTACACAACATGGGTAAGAAATTGACTAACCCTGGCAAAGGCTGCAGGTACACTGAATGGCTGAGCATGCAGGCGCTAGTTACGTCATGGAGGAGTGGGAGTGTAGCGCGATACAAAGGAATGCAG